>APFE031148961.1:0-14523 GCA_000404065.3 Pinus taeda
TAAATGTAATATTTTCATGGCACTTTGATAGATTTTATCTCTCTTTACCCTTCTAGAAGCTTCCTTGATGTAAAAAGTGAATAATTAATGCATGAATCAGTTAGCTAAGTAATAGAGGCAAGTTGTTGAGCTACCTATTATCTAGTGCTTAATTTAGAAGTTGTTAAAACTGCTCCTAGAAGGATGAGCTCGACCCCTAGAGGCAAGGGAAGAGGTTAGCTTGCCTATATTATGTATTTTCTTAGTCATTTTGAGAGGTTGGAAGGTTGGACTCTAGAGGGAGAAGTGCTATTGTATTGTTTACTTGTATTTTCTGCAATTTGAGGAAAAGGAAGGCCAGGGTTTTGCAGACTTCGTTGTGGATTCTTGTGGATTATTATGTTGATGGTGTGTTTCCTACTGTTACTGTAAGTGTGTTTATGTGTTCCATTTCTTAATCTCTTGCTGCTGTTTAAACAAAAGAAGTGATAAAGTTTGAATTCATGCATGCCATGCTCAGCTTTCAATTTTGTTTAATATTTATGTTTTCCACTGTCTAGAGAGGATTCGAATTCATTGTTTGCCCTCTTTAGCTTCTCTTCTTTCCTCCTTGATCATCTATTCCAGCTAAAGGCATCAGCATAAACTCCTACCTTGCCCCAAAGACCCACCTGCAAAAACTGAGCTCAATCCCCGCACCCTGAATTGCACTCCCTCCAACTGCCACCAAAAAACCCAAAAACTCTAAATCAATTCCCCTTATCAGTTTACTAGCCTAAAATCCTTATTCCTAATTGTTCAAACTCATCTTATTGAGAAATCTACCGAGTTTGACCCGAGAGAACCTTCTCATACCTCGTAGGGCTAGCTACGAGGTGAAATGGTTTGATGTAGCCTTGAGAGTTTGTCTATCTCAGCCTAGGTGAATTCCAAGCGCTAACAGGCTGTACGGCGGATGACGTCATCAGTGGGTCCCTGGTACAGCGTGACATGGTGAGGTACTGGATGAACAGTTGGTGAAGAGGTTCTGATGCGATATCGCGATATCGCGTCGGCGGGGAAAGAGGGGGGTCATTGGGTTGGACATTGGGGCTTGCGACTGCCGATATGTGATATCGCATCGGCGGAGGGGGAGGGGTGAACAAAGTGGACACTCGGCGTGTGTGATCACTGATCGCCGATTTCGCAATGCCGCATCGGCGGGGGACGGATGGTCATTGTTTTGCACGAAAGTGATATGGCGAATTTGTGATGCGAAAACGGCTTTGAAGGGAAAAGGTAAGTAAGTGGGTGTGAAGGGATTTTGAAGTTGCGGAAGGGGTCCAATTACTTCGGGGGAGTTTTATACTTAGGAAGGAGTCCATAGTATGTGGAGGGTGGTTTCGGAGGTTGGGTTCTTGCTTAGTTTCTGATAAACTAGACAATTCTCGGGACTTGCTATGGTTATTTTTCAACCAGAGGAAGGGATATTACATAGGGGAATTTACTTAATATTAATACGGGGACAGGAAACATAGGGAGCTACATAATAATGTTAGTGGTTAATGTGGAGATGGTAAGAAAGCGCTAAGTTTCAGAAGAACTTAGGCTGTTGCAGGGGGTATGACCATACTTCGAGAGAAGATATGGAACAACTTTGAGTAAAGCAGATCTTTACTCAATCGGAGTGATGAAGATGATGAACTTAAGAGGTGTCAAGCAGATCTTGACCTCTTTTAGGGATGTTAGTTAGTGATCGGGGGGAAAGCGGAGATGGGGAGTTAGTTATACCTCATTTGAGCCTTTTTGCTTACAAAACTTTGCTGATTATGTTCCGCATGATATGATGCCTGCAAACTTGGAACTTGTCAGCAATTCAACAGCCTCAGAACTACCTACCCAGCCTACTTTCCTAGCATTTTTTCTTCTTTTGCTTGGGGGTGCACTTAGACTTGCAAACCCATCATACATTTTTCTTTTGATGCTTTCCTATCTACACACTACCCTTATTTCTTCCAGAGCCCAGATTAAGCTGTTGGACTCTTCTATTTCTCTACCTATCTAAGAGTCTGCCAAGATTAAACTATTTGGACAGACTTACAATCTCTATATTCTAAATTTGAAGTAGGCAATTGCATGAATCTTGAAGTAGCCTTCTTCATTTGGAGACTGTTTAAGCAAATATGGAGCATTGCAGCAAGCAAAGTACAACATATTTGGCCTGTGAAACGCCAATCATGAAAAATGAATACCTGCTGCAGCAGGAGCTAACAGGTGGTATAACATTTCCTTCCATACAGCAACAAAAATGACCCCATTTATGGCACTTTATGGATATCAACCAACATCCATCACATCATATTTAAGAGAAAATTCTAAAGTTCAAGCAGTCAAACATCACATCGAGCATGAACAACAAGTCCTCCATCTCTTAAAGGCCAACCTCATGTTGGCACAGAATAGAAAGAAACAACAGGCAGATCAACATCGCAGTGAAAGAAGTTTTGATGTAGGTGATTGGGTATTCCTACGGCTACAATCATATAAGAAAACGTCCCTCAAGCAAGCTAAGAAGGATAATAAATTATCACCAAAGTATTATGGTCTATACAAGGTGCTGCAAAAGATTGGTACTATGACATACAAATTGGAGCTTCCTGCAGCTTTCCATGTTTCATGTTTAAAGAAGGTTATAAGCAACAAGCTCCCAGTTCAAACAATATTGCTAGAACTAACGAGGAAGGAAAAATTATATTGGAACTAGAAGCAGTCACAAAAAAAGAACTCGACAGCTACGAAATCGATCAATTTTGGAGTATCTCATCAAGTGGAAGAACTTATCCGCTGAAGATTCCACATGGGAGGATGAGAATTTTATACAGAAGCATCCATAACTACTCAAGCATTGAGGACAACACTTTTTTGAAGGAGAGGGGCATGTTAGGTCCCTATAATACTATTGATTACCCCATTACTATTGTATTTATATCCCTTATTAATATTGTTATGCCCATATTGTCCCCATATTGTTACTACTGTGCCCCATAGAATCCCTCTATTGTTATTTTTGTGCCTTTATATTATTATTGTTAGGTCGACTTGGTTATATTGTGGCTCCTTAGACTCCTATATATAGAAAGGAGGATTTTCATTTGAATCATCAAAGAATCATTCATTTATTTAATGTAAAGGAGGTTTCCCCCTTGAAGAGGCTGAATTCTAAGGCGCTGATCTATCTTTTCTATCTTTTTGTGAGCTGGTTTCATAACAATCATGGAACCCTCTATTGCTTGATCATGGTTCAAATCCTCCTAACTTTGACATGAATGACACTGCATAACTTGAAATCAATGATAATACTACAATTGACATCAATGACAACATATGTGAAATAGTCCTCCCCTTTGGCATTAATGGCAACGCTACTAGACATAACCCAATCATTGATGTACTTTTTTTTAGAACTAATGACCACCAGTATTGCAGCAAGAATGCAAGCAGATACAATGGGTCCACTCTTTGTCACTGCTGAGCTAGAAATAGACCACTATGGTTTCTCAAACCAACCTTCTATTTATTCAAAAGAAGTTTGATTACCAATGAAGAAAGGGGAATTTTGCACTAATTGGGAGAATTGAAATCTGAAGTCTGAAATCAATGCTTTAAACACACCACTCAAGAGATATTTCTTTAGAAGAATACTAAGCTAACATGTGTGTAATCCTAATTGTCCTAGGCATGCAATCTGAAATAACTAGACATTCTATTGCTATGCACATGAATGAACACAATAACACTTTTTTCCTTTTTGTCTTTTTTTGTGAAAATGTGAATGCTAAATCTTCTTGATGGTGTGGCAGGTAGTGCAAGGTCAGATGGCTTGGGATATAAATAGGGGTCTTCTCCTATCTTCATGTATGCTTTTTCCAGAAATTGGCCTCAAGAAAGGCCACTACATGTCATCCTAAAGGATGTCCTAATGCTTCCTACAGGATGTCCTAATGCTCCTACAAGATCCCATGTATTCCTACAGGATCCAATCGAGAGCAATAGGAGTGATTTGGAAGGTGGTATAGGGCTTAAAGAAGGTGAATAATGGAAGAAACAAAGCAAGGGAGTGACTAGGACTTCTTCAGAGTTCAAAACAGAGTTTGTAAGATGGTTGGATTTGCTCAACAAACCTGGAAATTTGTTCTTATGGAATGATGAATTGGTTGAGAAACTTAGTAGTTTTTGGTGATCATGGATGGATGAGGTTAGGCTAGGTTTGGTGGCCTGAGATCTTCCAGCATTATTGAAACTCCTATAATACATACATTACTGCCATTTATCCATGAATCATGTCAAACAAGAAAGATTTCCAATCAACTTAAGAAAACAGAATTTCATTATTTAGTTGCCAAGTTCATGCATGGAAATACTTGCAGAATATGGTGAAACACCATGAGATCTAATACAAATCTGAAGATATAAAAAATGACAATTGAAACCTATTCTTGAAACTGAAAAGATGTTGGCCTAACTAGCAGAAAACCCTAAATTCCATAAGAAATTAGAATTCTATCATTTTGGGGTTGAATAGGATTTTTTCCTCAAACCGTGGTCCTTGAAGGGAAAAGTGAGGCCAAATCCACCTACTATCAACCTTTTTGGTACTCCTTTACCTTTCTAAACTACTACCAAAGCTATGCACAAAAGGAAGCAAACTAATCAAATTTACCATTACTTGTAATGAAATAATGCTAAAACCAATTCAACAATTAATCTATGAAATAACCTAAAAATATAAGTACAAGAAGAGGATCCTTTGCTGTAGGGTTGGGACCTAACCCAAGAGCTTCATACCTCTGAGTCAACTCAGTGTTGGATCAAGGAAATGCTCATTCTCATTATCGTATCAGAAAAATTACATAACAATGTTTTGCCACAAAACTTGAACTCTAAAATGCTTAATGCTCTTACCTAAAAAATCTGAATCCTAATGAGGCTCTAGGCCTCCTTATTGATACAACTGAAGTCTCCATAAATTTCCTTAAATCTAGGGAGTCTTGGCTCCCAAACTCAAGATGAACTAGCTCTTAATTGTCACTGGCTCGACTACCCATGATCTCCATGACTCGGCTACTTGTAACGCCGAGCTAGTGTGATTTGATTAACGAATATTTGAATGAGTAAGGATTTGATGAGGAGGATCTATCTCTTATAATCTCTCCTCCTTGTCTCGTTCGATTTTATGCCCTTATTTAGCAAAAATTTCCATGATTTTCTCTCAAAAACCTACAACGAATGCACATTAGACCACTAGACATACATCCTATTTTTACTCATCTCATTAAGAAAATATAATTAAAACATGTAAGGAATTATGAGAAGAGTTGATTTTAATAATCTTGGAGGTGTATGAAGGTCCATATAGTTACCCAATGATGAGGCTCATCATCAGCCCCCTACTGAAAGTGTTGCTCATCCTTTGAGCAACTTAATCTGTATCCATGTCCTTCATTTCTATGGTGGCCTCCCTGACATCCCATGTTTCTGTTGTATTTTCTTCTTCTTGTGAATAAAATCATGCCTTCCTCTCTATCTCTTCCAACTGCTTTCTTTCTTCTTCTTATTTCCTTCCTTCCAATATTCCTAAAAGCAGTGGTGGGTTGAGTCTTAAGCCAATCCAATTGACTTTGAGTTTTTGTAGAGCTTGCTTGTACATGGGTGTTCTATTTAGTGCCCCTCTCATTCTTTGATTTTCAGGTTATAAGGAAAGGTGTTCCATCTCCTTTAATATCTACTCCATGTGGCCTACATCTTCCACTCCTTTTGATTTGGAAATTTGCATCCACCTGTGTTTCCTTGCCATCTCTTTCTCAAGTTAAAAGAATAAGGGGATGGAAAAATTTTGTGGGATGACCCTACCCCCTTCAATGAACCTGTAGTAAGAGTCAAGGTTGGGTTGTGGACTAGGTTCTCTGAGTTCCAGGTCTTCCTGCTTTGCTTCTTTCTGATTGATACCTTATTGGTCCATTTTCTAAGTTTCCTATAGGTTTAACAGAGTTTCCTGTAGGATGGCCATTGCTTCCTATAGGTCTTTCTGTGTCTCTTGTAGGAGACCTTTCCCCTTTGATGAGGAAGACCTTATGACATGCCTCCTAACATATGTGATGGGAGATTTGGTAGAGGCTTGTCCTGATGATCCTTCTCCTTGATTTTTCTTAAGTGGAGCTATCATTTCTTTCTTCTTTCGTGAGTCTTCAATGAAAATAGGAGTTTTGGTGGGTGTCTAAGGTCTTCCTTGCCTAATCCTTGTGCTCTTTCGTGTCCTAAAGTATATTTTGGTTTGTCTTTGTATTTTCCCTTTTGGATTGATAGGTGTACTTAGGGCAGTAAGAGAAGTTGTTTCATCTTTCTCTATGGTTTTTGGAGATACCCTTGGTGATTCTTCCCCTTCTATGCCTTGAACTGTAGACCTCTGTTCTTCCTTCAATTATGTTTCCCCTTTTCCATTCTCATTATCACCCTTATCTTTCTCTTTCTATTCTTCCTCTAGTTCCTCACTATGTTCATTTGTCTCTTCTTTTGTTTCCTCTTCTGTCTCTTCTTCATTTTCCTCCTTCTTTTCCTCTTCATTTTCTCCTTCTATTTTTTCATCCCTCTCACTAGTAGTGGGGCTCTTGTCATATTCAAGAGCTTGAATTTCTCCCTCTGCCTGCATGTATCTGAAATTTGTCCATGTAATAGGGAGTCTCAGTTTTTGTAGATCATCTTCTATGATGAGTTTGATCAACACATGATGGGCTAGTTGTTGATGTTTTCCCTCCCGCACTTTGATGCTAATACCTATCAATGATTGAAGAAGAAGGTAGGGCATACTTAATATATTTTTAGGAGGTATGTCTACTCCAAATCTCAGTTCTTGGAGGATTCTGAAGTGGTATCCATACACCACACAATATCTCCCTTCACATGATATGTATTTAATGAGGTGGTAACAAATTCATTCCAAGGGTATGGAATGCTTCCTCTTCTGACCCCATTTTAGTCTTACATTGGCTCCTCCCCTTCCAAAAGAATTTCTTCTTTGCAAGGGCGTTGTTACCCTTATCTTTGTTTCTCCAAGGTAACCCTAAAGGAAGTGTAGTGATTCTACTTATAACTTAAGGGGTGATTTCTACCGATAGGCCTTTCACTACAGAAGTGGCATGGTCCATAGTGAGGGGTATGAGCGATAGAGAGAAGTCCCCGGCCACCTTATCATCGTATCCTCTCATCCTCTCAAATAACCCCATCCAATTGTGCCTTGTGAAAATTTCTACCACAAGAGGGTGTTGATGAATTCTTACTGTGTTTGTGGGTTCTCTCTTGTTAAAACCCCCTATCATCTTTCCCTGGTAGTTGTGGAGGCTTGAAGAATAAAAAAAAGGAATTCTGGTGGGTGACAGAGGATGGAGTGTTAACTCTGTAATACAATTCTCCTAGACTACAATTTCCTTAATCAAACGATGATTTTTCTTCCTTTTAACAGGAAAACATGGAAGGTATAGCTCCTACCTCACTGGTTATGTTCTACTGAGGACAATCTTTGATTTCTCCTCCCTTAGTGCCCATTGATAATCTTGCATATTGACTGCTCTGTATCCTGTAGGTTTTCTTGCAGGATCCTGTAGGTCTCTTGCACTGCAAAATTCTAATTGTCTCCTATAGGCACTACTTCAAGAAAGTCGAGAGTAACCTCTTTTGGATGAATCCTCAATATTGCTAATGCTCTCTTTGCATGGGAATCAATGTTTTATTTCCTTATATGGAAGATTGTGTGGGATGGTGTGCTAGTTGTCTAAGTGCAAGCACCTCCTTTTGGGTCGTTGGTCCCACTATCAATCCATCATTCCACCTTACCTCGTAATCATCTCCCACTTCATTCCTCCGTAACTTAACCATTTTTTTCCTTATCTCCTTTTTCTTCTGATTTTACTGTTGCCATGTGTGGAGTGGTGTAACTATTTTCTCCTCGTTGACTGGCCAAAGGTGGCCAAGTTAACTGGCCACTTTTGCTTATAAAACCAACTCTTACATAATCTTACATTTTTTATCATATCACGTTAATGAGAGAGTATGAGTAAGATGGCATACCTGTGGGTAGGATTGTTTGATGATGATTCTTGTTGGAGAATGATGTCCTTGTGCTGTGTATTTGCTGCATATGTTTTTGTATTGGTCACTTTTGATGCTTGTTTCCTTGGATGTGAAGGTACTGGAGAGCGATGTTGATGATCTTGCTATTGTTGCTAAGCTCTGGAGGAGCTTCCTTAACCTTGGAATATTTATGTTGAAGATGGTTGCAACCCTGTGAAATTTCCTTTGTGGGATAGGTTGCTACAGGATTTCTTACAGGAAACCTACAAGATGTCTTGTAGTTTCCTCTCCCCTAAAATTTCATACTTTTTTCACTAGAGCATGAGGATTGTTGACATGAGTAGAGAATGGTTCTAGTGAATGGTAGGTGAGAGGTATAGCCTTCAGGTATTGCCCCTCTATCCTTTGTTCTCACCCTCTTCTATTTCTTTTTCTTCTTCTTTAAAAACTGTATATTTTTTGAATTATCTTATTGGATGGATGCATGGGTAACAAGGTTATGAAAGGCATGGTGATAATGTGGTGGAGTGATTTTTGTCTTTTTGTTTAACGCCGGCTGGTCGTCCCCTTGCTCTAGGGTCACTTTTCATGGGATTCCAAAGCCACTATATGTTAGGTCCATATACTACTAGTGTAACCCGTTATTATTATTAGTGCAACCCCCTTATTATATTGTTGTGCCCATGTAATACCCATATTGTTATTATTGTGCCCCATAGAAGCCCACTATTTTTATTGTTGTGCCCTTATAGTATTATTGTTATGTCGGCTCTGATTATATTATGATCCCTTAGACTCCTATATATAGAAAGAAGGTCTTCTCATTTGTATCATCCAAGAATTTTTCATTTTTGTAATGTAAAGGAGGCTTACCCCTAAAAGAGGCTTATTTTTAAGGCGTTTATCTATCTTTTCTATCTTTTTGTGAGCTAGTTTCATAACATTTGGTATCAAAGCTTTGGATTCTAGGGTTTCGCTACTCTAAACAGGTCATCATGGAATTTTCACTATAAATTTTTTCGCTACCAAGTTTCAGAATCTAAAAAAAAACCCATTTGATAAGAGATCGGTTTGAACCTCGGCTTTGAATTGTAGATCTTTTCTTGCTATATTTTTAGAGATATGATATGAGGAAGTTAGGGTTTTTGCAAGCTCTAGAATTTAACCTCAAATAGGTTATCATGGAATTGTCACTATAATATTTCTTCTACAACGGTTCAGACTCTGAAATTAAAACCCATTTGAGCTGAAATCTTGGTGAAGCTCGGGTCTAAATCTTACATATTTTATCGCTATATTTTCGGAGATATAATTTATGGAAGTTAGGGTTTTTGCAGACTCCTGAATCACATTCTAAATAGGTGACCTTGGGAAAATCGTCATAGCTTTCGCTCTGGGAAACAAATTAAAATTTTATAAGAATTCACAGAAATAGGATAGAATATAGTTGTCTTTGCATATTTTTCAGATCCGAAGGTCAAAATAGTGACAGGAGGCATGTCGTACAAGTTCGCTCTACCAAAAAATTATATAATCAGGTAATGTTAGAAGATTGGGCATAACTCTTTCTTGGAGAATCAAATTATGATCAGAGTTGTGGGGTTAAAAAGAGGACTTAGAGGGCTACTGCAGGATGCAATTTCGAAACATGGAGATCTAAATTTATCTAGTTATAGTCATTTCAATATCAAGATCCTAAAATCAAGAAAAGGCGATATGAGGAAGTTTGATGGCAAGGATCCGGTAAATTGGATACTACATATGGAGCAATATTTTGATCTACATGAGGTTCAACTGTTACAAAAGGTACATATTAAATATCTATATTTAGAAAAAAATGAATTTTTATGGTATAAAGGGCTTTGTTCTCATAAGGCAGTTGTCACTTGGTCAATTTTCACGGAAGAAATGATAGCAAATTATGAGGATACAAAGAGTAACACCTTCTTTAGCCAATTGATAAATTTCAAACAAAAGGATTCAATGGTAGAGCACAATGAGGACTTTCAAAAATTGAATATAAGGGTAAATAATATTCCAGAGAAGCAAAGGGTTGATGTCTTCATAGAGACTTTAAAAGATAACATTCAACATGAGGTTCGTCAATGGGAACCTGATTCATTGGAGAAGGAATTCATGTTGGCAAGAAAAATTGAAAGAAAAATTATGGAAACAAGGAATCCCACCACTCACAAATATAATTATGGAAGTGTTTTTTCTCCTAGCCTTCCACAACCTAGTTTTACACGACAACAATTGAAATAAAAAAGTGAAAAAGGGCTTTGTTACAATTGTGATAGAAAATACACTAAAGGTCATAAGTGTGTTGAGAAGAAATTATTTTACATAGATTATGAAGAGGAGGAAGAAAAGAATCAAGAAACATCAAAATAAGAGGATATACACTAGGAACCAACCCCAAATAAAGAAGAAATGAATCTGACCATGTCTTGTAAAACATTGGCAAGAATTATCACTCCTCAAACTATCAATATAGAAGGACATATCAAGAAGAAAAATGTTCAAGAAGTTTAAGATCACATCAAGCATCAAGAAATGAATCCAACAATATCTTAAATGCATTGGAAGAAATTAGGACCCCTCAAACTCTCAGGATAGAAGGATATATCAAGAAGAAAAAGATTCAAGCAGTGAAAGATCACATCGAGCATCAACAAGAAGTTTTCCAACTTTCAAAGGATAATGCCACTTTGGTGTAGAATGGAATGAAACAACGGGCAGATAAACATCGTAGTGAAATAATTTTTGATGTAGGCAATTGGGTATTTTTAAGGCTACATTTCAAACAAGCTATTTATGAGAATGAAATGTTGGCAATACTACATGCACTTAAGAAATGGTGACCTTACCTAATGGGAAGACACTTCAAGGTAACAATGATCATGATAGTCTTAAATACTTTTTAGAACAAATATTATCTTTAGAAAAAAATAAAAAATGGATCACAAATATGTTGGGTTATGAATTTGAAATCATCTACAAAAAAGGGAAGCAAAATATTGTTGCAAATGCACTCTCAAGAAAGGATGAAGATGTGGAAGCATTGTTTTGTGTTATTTATATTATCAAACCAGATTGGATAAATGAAGCAAGGGATGAATGGAAGAAGGATGAAGAAGTGTGGCCAATCATTCAAAAGTTGCAGAAGATCCCAGTCAAACAATATTTCCAGAACTTGATGAGGAAGGAAAATTCATATTGGAGCCTGGAGCAGTCATAGAAACAAGAACTCAATAGCTACAAAATAGAACAATTTCATAGTATCTCATCAAGTGGAAGAACTTACCCATTGAAGATTCCACTTGGGAGTACAAAATTTTTATATAGAAGCATCAAGAACTACTCAAGCATTGAGGAAAACACATTTTGAAGGAGAGGGGCATGTTAGGTCCCTACACTACTAGTGTAACCCCTTATTGTTATTAGTACAACCCCCTTATTATATTGTGTGCCCATGTAGTCCCCATATTGTTATTATTGTGCCCCATAGAAGCCCACTATTGTTATTAGTGTGCCCTTACATTATTATTGTTATGTCATCTCTGATTACATTATGACCCCTTAGACTCCTATATATAGAAAGGAGGTCTTGTCATTTGTATCATCCAAGAATTGTTCATTTGTGTAATGTAAAGAAGATTGCCCCCTCGAAGAGGCTTACTTCTAAGGCATTTATCTATATTTTCTATCTTTTTTGAGCTAGTCTCATAACATTATAATTCCTACTGGAAACTCCTATAGGTGTAAATTGAACTGGAGGAGTTCATAAATGGAAGGATTGATGGAATACTGATGAATATGAGATGGAGGAATTAAATTATGGATTGTGTAGGTCTTCCTGTTCCTTTCAAGTTGCACTGGCCCCCCTCTTGCTAACCTGCAAACAATATTTTGAAACTTTTTCTTTTCTCTCTTTTATTTTTATTTTTTTTCTCTTTTGGAAACAACTAGTCTGCCTCCAAGGAGGTTTTCATCCTATCTGTTTTCCCTAGGTGCCTCAAAAGAGGTTGTTCGCCTAGAGAAAAAAAAAAATTCACACCATTTGGCTGCCGCAAGAGGTTTTCAACCCAATAGTGGCACTCAGGTGCCTCATGGAGGTTTTCACCTGAGTCTCTTTATTATTATTTTTTTCTTTTTTCCTCTTTTTTCTTTTTTACTTTTCTTTTTTCAGGGACTTGATGGGTAGAAGCCGAGACTTGCTCCACCACCATCACTTTCTTGTTGATTCCATTGATGAATTCTTGCTTTGACAAAGGCTTATTATAGACCTTTAGTCTGTACCCATTGATAAGTAAAGGGACAACTTCTGCATTAATGGTTATTATCTGTATTGAACCATTATCATGACATTTTTCTATGGCATAGGGACCTAACCATATAGTCCTTAATTTTCCTTTAAAATTCTTATATCTGGAATCATACAACAAAGCCCAATCACCTTCTTAAAACCGTTTATCCTTTATCTTCTTGTCATGCCAAATATTCCTTTGGACTTGAGTCACCTCTGTGTGCATGAGGGCCTGCATCCTAAGTTAATCTAACCCATTCAGCTGGAGCAATATTTCTTATTGTGCCCTGGTGAGATCTATATCTAATTGTGCTACCATCCTTAAGGTGTTGTATTCAAATTCAATGGACAACATGGCCTTCTTCCCATAGATCAGTTCATAAGGAGTGAATCTAGTGATGGTATTGTAGGCTGAAGTGGCCTCAACTAATATGTTTTCCCAATCCTTTTTTCTACTGCTAAGCACTTTGGTTAGAATGCCTTCTAGTGCTCTGTTGGTTACCTCCACTTTCCCATTAGCTTGTGGGTGGTAAGGAGTGGATGTTCAATGCTTGATATTGTGTTGGCTTAACAAATTTTCAATCATGTGAGATGTAAATTGATTTCCTTGATCAGTGACTAGTTCTCTAGGATAGCCAAACTTATAAAATACATTTTCCCTTAAGACCTCCGCCACTTTCTCTTCTATAGCTGCTTTAATGGCCTTGGCTTCAGGCCACTTGGTTAAATAGTCAGTGCACACAACGATGTACTGTCATGCGAAAAGAGTTATTTTTGCGGACAAACCTAACCTCCCTAGGAGTCTAAGACTCTCTAGTGACAAACAAACCAAACAAGAGCTATCCTTCTCTAAACACACATTATTCTATGAGAGATCAAGTGTTTTCCGATCTTACATTAGGTCCAACGCTTGTTGTAGCAGTCCAGCCTTGCTGATCCAGATGAGCTCCTCCTTCACTTTAAGACCTGCATACACTAACAAAGCAAACGATTAAATAACACCTGAATATTCATCATAAAACAAAGCATATTCAACACATAGACCAAGGAGTACATGAAATAATTCATTAACAACAAATCATTGAGAAGAATGGACTTATTTGTATTAAGGAACAAAAAAGGAACCATTACAACCTGATCCTTGGTGTTGTGCAAGCTCCTCCCAGGGTCCAACAAGAGATTTCCTCTACTTTGACAAGCTCACCCACTCCCAATATGGCAACAAGGAAGGATAGTGATCTCTCCTCACAAGTCAACAATGGAAGTCCTAATTCCAACAGCATTTACCCTTTAGAATGTTCAGCTTTCAACCTCCCCTCCTCTGGCCCAATGCCTGTATTTATAGTATTCTAGAGGAGGTTATTCAGTTCCAACATCAATGGGATACTCCCTCTTTTGGATGGGGTAGCTCCTCTCTTGATGGGATAAGCTCCTCTATCATAGGGATGCATGAACCATCTGGAGGCGTTCAATACACGTCAAACACTCTTCTAGAAGGCTCTAGAAGTGACCACAAGTAACTTTTTAAAGATGAAACTCGCGCCTTTTGACCTTTACAGGGGTACGCACCCAAACTTTAGCTTACAGAGCGTACAAGTACGCAGGTACAGTGTGTTTGGAGTGCGTACACGCAGGCAAGGTAGAGAGAACCTGCGTACCCAGAGATAAACATGTTTTTAACTGACTTCCTCTCTTTTTGAAGTTTGACATGAAGAGCAGAGGTATGAGGCTTGACAAGGAGGACAATATGGCTATTGATGGGGCCATATTGACTGCAGATAGTCATGGTGACAAATTTCAGTGTAACAGATTGCCCCCTAAAGTACGAAGCCTGTAATAGATAAGGGTGTTAAGTCATATAGGAAGGGTGAAGTACTTTATCATTTCGAGGATCATCTTGTGGAGAGCCCGGTCAGAACCTGCAATTTTCAAAACAAAATACATGTATAAGATCACATCATCACTGAGGTAGGCATTCCCATACTCAAATCAAAACTTTAACTATTGGACTAACTACTCTGGTACAAGAATGATTTCATAATACATCATAATCATAGACTCGCATAGACACAGCATGGGCGCAGCCATCTGTTTATGATTGGTCTATAACATAATGAATACAAAACTCCTCG
>APFE031148964.1:0-17486 GCA_000404065.3 Pinus taeda
AGCTAGCTGATTTGTAGAAAGATTCTACAAAATTATACATATAAGCTTTTCCCAAATAACAATAAAAATATGTGTTATTTTCATGCATCCAAATCAAATTTATCCAAAAGGACCCAACCCCTCAACCAATATCATGTGAACATATGTTACCTTTCATGAAAATACATTTTCTTCTTGAACATACAAATAGACTTTATCCTATTATAAATAATTATTTTCAAGAAGCCAAATGCTATATGCATGAAATACATATTTTTTTATTTCCAAAGGGTAAAACATATTAGTTAGTATTCCTATGCATACAATTATACAAACTTTATTCAAAGAACCTATCCCCTCAATTATTACTTTTGGTGCACACAAATATGTAAAAAAGAAACTAACACAATGGTTATTATTCCTATTCATGAAAATGCACATATTTTATTTTTTTTCCAAAAGAGTCTTTCACAAATAAAGCTTGACACCATCTTGTATGCAAACACACAGTCTTTCTAGATGAAGGTTAACAAATAATCTTATTTGAAAATTCATAATCTTTCCAAATGAAAGCTAACATATAGTATATTATTCTTGTATATGCATAACACTCTTTAAAATAAACCGTGTAAATGGATATTCCTTTTTAAAAGCAAACTATTACCTTAGTTGGTGTATACAATATATACCCTTCTGGCACAATAGCTTTTATTAAATTGCACAATATTAACCATTATTTTCTGCATGTAACATCCATGTTTCTTTTCCAAGAAACTAACTCATTAATTAATTCATTCTCATGTATTAAAAAATAATCAAAAGAAATGGACATAATAGCTATTACTCTTGTATGTAGACATAATCCTTTCCAAAGGAAACTAACATAATATATTCTCAATTATGCATGAAATCCCAATTAGTTATTTTTTTTACGCATGAAAGCTACATTTCCTCCCAAGAAATCTATCTCAAAAGTTTTACTTTCCATGCATGTAAAGTGCATTTCTTTCCAAGAAATCTATTTCAGTCAACTATTATTTGCATTCATGCAACACATTTTTGTTTTCAAGGAGGAAATTAACACAACAATTAATGTCTCTATGCATAAATAATCTTATTCCTTTTTTCAAAATATCTATTATTATTTTGCACATAAAGAGATTTAACACAATGAACTAATCTTTTGTGTATGTAAATACACATTTCGTTTTCTAGGGATCTCGGAAAATAGTTATTATTTGGTTGCACAAAGTTCCCATTTAACATTTTTCAAGTAAAACGATTTCGATAATTTAGTTATTATGCACACAAAATCCATAAATACATTCCCATAATTTCACAGCAAATCCTTTTAAGAAAAGAATTATATTTAACCTATGCTCATGCACACAAGAACCGTGGATTTTTTTTCTAATAATATATTTTTTTAAAGACTTAGAACATTTAAACACATGTTTATTTTTTCTTGAACTTATGTAATAATTATTATTTATATGCAAAAATTCCTTTCCAAGAATTTAGTATAATAGTTATTAGTCATATAGGTATATTTCTTTCATGTAAGAACACCATATATATATATATAACCAAGCACAAAACAAATTTTTATTTCAAAGCATCTATTCTCTTCCAGGGAACCAACATCATGATTATTGTTTTGTGCACCTCTACATGTATTCTTTTCCTAAAGAAATAATAATATTTTTTCTTTCCATACTTTCAAGAACACATATTTCTTTACAAGAAACTAAATGCATAATACCTACTCCTTCATGCATGACCTACTCCTTCGTGCATGCAAGCATGTAATTCTTTTCAAAAAAACAAACGTATAATAGATACTTTTATTGGATGAAAAAGAAAATACTTATTTTCAAGAACTCAAGTGCACAATAGTTAATTTTTTAATGCATAAAAATATATAAACCTTCCAAAGAAGACCCATGCAAAATATATTATTCTTGCGTGCAAATGTAAACTCTTTCCAAAATAAGGCTGACACAATTTATGAAATAGATTCATATGAAATATTTTTGACACGAATACTTATCTTGGTAGCCATGATAGCCAATGAACCCCATCCAAACTAGGTTAAGTTGAGTGGTAATAGTAGTTTCATAGGCCTTAAAAGGATTTCCAATGAGATATTCTAACTAGGAATTCAACTCTTGAACACTCATATGAGCATCGAAATTTTCTCACATCACGCCTAATGATGCAACATTTACGGGTTTCCTCGTCCCTAAAACAACATTCATGAGCTTCAAACTTCTGACAAAGCCTAAGACAAAACTTAGGATTACGAGGCAATAGTGCTAATGAGACTGAAGCATGAAGGGAGATGATTAGAAGAGAAACAATAAGCTAACAAAGATTCAAATTGAGAAGGAATGAAAACTTTGATAAGAACTGTAAATATACGAGACCCTTGATATTTGAATGTCTTGGAGATGTGTTTATGAATGTGAAAGATGTCAATGTTGCAAATAAGAAGATGTCATGATGAAATACCATCATAAAAGGTAACTTTTATTTATGCTCATTTTTATTTTTGAACAACATTTGATTGGGTTGAAATAGGGCTACCAAAAGAAATTTGTATATGTCAGCTACAACTGAGAATGGATGGAATGTACTAAAATAAACATGACCTAGAAGAGGTAGTTGTATGAAGGAAAGCTAGGTGTCGACAGAAGATCTATTTCGAAGGAAAAGAAGGATAACATGACTATTGGTTAAACCCTATGGTTCATTGAAGGAAAGTGATGGATGGATGATTCCTTACAAGATCAAGGCTTCATGATGAACAATTTAAAATTCATGACATCGAAAGGAGGGGACATACAAGTAGTTGATAGTACCATAATCTCCACCAAAGCATTGTTGTTGGAAACAAGTCCCTAATTGAGATGGAGATTAAGCAAGTCCCAAGTTAAGAGGGAGCTTTAAATATTCCTTTTATAGGAATGAGTTGGTCCTCCCTATTTAAGAGGGAGTGATAGATATGGTTCTCTACTTCATGTGTCATGCACTAGACTAATGCACTAGACTAGGACTTACTGTTGTAAGTCTTAGTGAAGGCCATGAGGAGAGATATACACATAATTATTTTCTTCATGTTATGAAGAAAGAATGGAGGATTCAGTAAGAATCAAAGATTGATTTCGATACTCTTTGAGGATGTGGTAGGGAATCCAATAGGTAAGAGTAGTTAAAGAGGAAATTCCTTGAGGATGTGTTATTCCAAGATAGGATTTGTCGTAAAAGGGTGTACCTTGTGAACACCCAGGTGTGGTATGTGCCTTAATAGATAATGATGATGGTTTTTATCAGTCATTGGTCTCACCAGAATTGTGCCACGATATTGTGGAGAGATAGAAATGTTAGTCAAGGCCTTGCTATGTGACAATGTTTGTTGGTATGATAAGATTCTCTAGCATAAGCTAAGGAGGTAGCTTATGAGATGGCTTACCAATCCAACTTTCCTTATGAGAATTCTTTAGTTTGAGAATGTCCAATTACCTTGTATGGATTATGAATGCCTTCTTAGTTAAGAGGGAGCGTTGAAATATGTAACTAGGTTCAGTCTGCATAATGACATATTAATCATGATTTTATGTATTTGATGTAAAGATAAAAGGAAATTTATTATATTCATTCTTGAGGCATGGTTTTCATGCTCAAGGGAAATTTATTTTATAGGTCAGGCACCCATTTAGTGCTTCTAAGGCTTTTGACTGAGTCAAAAAGTCACAAGGGTCATTGGCATGTATGGAAGACCCTTTTGGGCATGTTACATATTGTAAAGAAAATTTCATTTGAGTCAAAATAAAGTCAAAGAGCCTCCAAGACCTTGTCATGGTGCCTTAAGCAAGTCAATCTGAAGGAAGAAATTCATACCCCTGGAAAGCCTATATATAAAAAGGAATTCAACCTCATTTGGACACAAAAAAGGAAAGTTTGATCTCATAAAGAGAGAAGTTGGAAAAGGAACAAAATCAAGTATAAGAAGAATAAAATCAAGATCGAAGCTTTGGATCTCTCTCTCTCTCTCTCTCTTGTGTTATGGTTGCTAAAGTTTGTTGGGAAAGTTGAGTTTCTAGAAAATTGTTGGGAAATTCAAAGTGCTGGAAAGTTGTTGGGAAAGTCAAATTGATGGAAATTTAATGGGGTCAAAGCTACAAAAGAAACTATTGGGTTAAAGTTATAGAAGGCAATGTAACATCAGTTGTAGACTAGTCTTGAGTGTACAGGTGTTGCAAGTAGTCAGATGACCAACCTAAGGAATTGTGCAATTCAATTAGAGGATTTTCCTAAATAATAGGGGATAATTCCTAAAGGAACATATAAAGGAAATAAGATCTCAAGCTGAGGAGATTTTTGACTAAGTCTGGGTCAGTGACCTTCAGTGAGTAGAGAGAAAGGTTATGCACTTGCAAGGTGAGCTCAGTTGAGAAAAGAAATTGTAATACATATCTATTCATTTGATTAATGCAAGAGGCATTGGGGTTTTTAGTAGATTATTTCCCCAGATAAAAATAATTATTGCATGTGTGTTATGCATTCTTGTAGGTCTGAGATTTCTATTCTAAATTGTGAAATAATGTCCGCAGAGAAGTAGTGTAGGTTTGTGTCATGTGATTTTGATTAAAAATTCATGAAAATATGAAAATATACAACCTAATTGCTACCTGGGATTAGAGTTCGATTCACAATAGAGAAAAAATTTTGAAGTTGTTTCTTAGAGGTTCAAATTTGAAGATTAGAGTAGTGAGATTTCTCGAGAGCTGAGAAGAAGACCTTCAATGGACCAAGGCTAGAGTATGTCTTGGAAGGCACCTCTAATTTTGTTGCATGTAAGGACCACATAGAGGCAGTATTGGATGACAATGGATTGTTAGAATAAATCAAGACAAATGTTGCAAAACCACAAGCATTTGATGCCCAAAACCTTGCCTAGTGGGAGAAAGATGTAGCCAAGGAGAATAATCTTGGAGGTAGTACAGAATCATAATTTCTCGAATCTCCATAGAAAAGAAACATTTTTTGCGATGTGGAAATCACTGAAAAATGTTCGAGCATAGTAGTGACCACAAGAAGCTGGTGCTTAATGATAAACTTCTAAGTATCAAGTTGCAAAAGAATGACACAATTCTGCGGTATCTTAGAAAGTTTACAAAGTGTTGTGATGAACTTGGCGGGGTTGGTGTTAACGTGTTATGCATTAATTTGTCACACTCCCCATCTCATACCTTGAACTGTCAAACTTTGCCCAAAATGTCACAAAGTGACAAAATTTGTCAATGAATTCACCATGAAAAACATTGATCATAGCATCCTGAAAAGAAGAAGAAGAAATTCCTTGAAGTAATTCTAGAAGAGCTTGTCAAAAAAACCCTATTTGCAAGCCCAATGTTATTTTTAGCAGGAAAAACTATGCTGGTACCCTTTGGTCTAACTAGTAACTAGCGCTAGCAACAGACATGGGATAGGAAAATCCATACCAATCCTCTTCAGGTAGTTTCTCCAAAAAGGGAGCATAAGATTCTCTTACTACAAACCTCGAGAACAATGAGATGGTTATTGTTGAATAAGGATATGGTCGAGTTCTCCCATTTTGTGTCCTTGATCCTACCTTTAGGGATCTTACCATTAATATGTTGACCTTATTTCCCCTTTTGTGGATCCCTAACTCCCTATCCTTCCATATAAATACATTCCCATATAGCCTCAAGTGGTTGGTTGGACTAGATTAGTCATGTTGCTACTAAATTGTGCCTAATTGCTAATAATTTGTGAAGGAAAAAGGAGAGCTTGAGAATTATTGGCTTGGACTTGGAAACCCATCCAAAAGAAGGCTTCCAACATTAAGGAAATGGTTGTATGCTTACCTCATGTGTTTATTATTAATACAATGCATGTTTACTTTCCATAAGCATGTAAATGACTACTTTCTTAGTATGATGCTCCTTGATCTATCGTATGCTTTACATTAGAATGAATATGTTATGTTTTTCCTTTGTTTTCCTTGTTTGATCTCTCTTGTAGGTATTCCTTCAAAACATAATAGAAAGGATCAAGATTGGAAGAGAGGAGATCCTTATCGACATTGAAAAGATACTGCATAGGAGTGAGGTAGGCCATCTATCCTCTCTCATCTCATTCTAACTTAAACTAGAAGAGTTTTGCATGTATTTGTTTCAGTTGTTACTAGATCCACTCATTGGACTAGAGGGATCACTTCTATTTGTAGAAGGAATTTCCTAGATAACATAATGTCCCTAAAACAAACATGGTAACCTTATCCCTTTTGGGCCTTCCCAAGATTTGGCATAGCTATCAAGATTTGATGAATGGGAGGGAGAAACTACCAAGTTGGGAGTGCTTATGGTTTGATTTCATATAAGATGAAATAAGGACAAATATCGGAGATGGGATTTCATCCAAGGGAAATGATGAAGAAAAAATTGTGTTAGCTAGAAAGAAGAAGAAGGGAAAATCAAACAAATCCCAATCCAAACCACAATCTAGTAAAGGGGGAAAGAAGAAATATTTTTCAAAACTTAAATGCTTCCATTGTCATGAATTAGGTCATTATGCCATGAAGTGTCCACATAAGAAGGAAAGCACAAAGACCTAAGGAGGAGAAACAAGTGAAGCTTTGGCTTCACAGTTTGAGCTTGAATTTACCCTCATTTCATGCATGGTCAGCACAGTGATGGGAAGCATGTGGTACTTAGAATCAGGTGCATCATTCCACACGACGGGAAATAAATATTTTTTCAGTGACCTGGAGGAAAAATATTTGCAAATGCACATCGATATGGTGGATGATGGAAGGTATAGTGCAACCGAGAATCTTACAATCAGCTTTTAGAGGGAGTGATTCTTCGTCCTTAGGTTGAAGGATGTCATGTTCATTCTCGGACTAAAGTAAAATCTCATCTCTGTTGTAGTGTTAGAAGATTGTGGTTATGATGTGTTCTTTAGCATAGGAAAGGCATTCCTAAGACACATAGCCATGAGACAGATGAAGTAGATTGAGATTCTTGTGAAAAACTTGTACAAGCTAGATGTGGAGAATTGTGTTCAATATAGCACAAATGTGGAGAAGGTGCACAACCTCGATGTCATTGAAATTTGGAATAAATTACTTGGCCATTTGCATCATGGAACTTTGAATATCATTTAGTAGATAACCACAGGCCTCCTCAAAGGAGAACTTGAGCAACAATATGTACCTTCGGGAAGTACACAAAATCCACATTTCATGATCGGGATAACAAAACACGTGCACTCTTGGAAAGGATCCACTTTTGTGGACCTTTCTTAATAGCATCCACTTCCAGGCACAAATAGAATTTCATTTTTATTGATGACTTCTCATGAAAGTGTTAGATCTTCTTCATGTGGAAGAAGGATGAGACATTCTCAAAGTTAATAGAAATCAAGGCACTGGTTGAGAAATAAATGGGCAACAAGGCGAAGGCTCTCAGGAATGATAATGGAGGTGAGTACGTGTCAAATGAATTTAAACATTTATGTGAAAAGAAAGCCTTCGACGAGAGTTGAAATCACCCCACAACCCATAGAAAAATGTTGTGGCTAAGAGAAAGAATCATAACATTGTGGGAGTAGCGAGGGTGATGTTCCATGATCAATGCCTACATTTTCATTTATGGGTCAAGGTGTTCAACACAACAATATATTTGTCGAATTGGAGTCCTCATTGGATTCTAGGCATTATTACACTGGAGGAGTCCTTCTCGAGGAGAAAGTCAAATGTGTCACACTTCATGATTTTTGCAGCCTTTGTTTACTTCCATGTATGCAAAGAATCAAGGAAGAATATAGAACAAACAACATGATTGGGGTATTTTTTGGTTAGACATAAACTCCCCACAAATATCGTGTGTACTTGCTATCCATCAGAATGATAGTTCTGTGAAGGGATGTAAAATTTGATGAAGGCAAAGCAATGCAGTTATCTCTTGAGAGGAAGCTTCATATAACTAGAAGAGGAGATTTTACCTCTAAAGGAGGAACCTCAAGAAGTTATGGAGAAACCACAAATTGAGGAGTAGAGAGTGGAGATAACCGATCAATCAGAACCATCTAGAGAAGGAAGCAAAAGGACCAAGGAAGCTAAGAGACTTATGCAGGATGTGAGGGAGAATGTAGGTGCTCCTTCAAGTCAATGCATGTAGAGAAGGTCACCATATGGGTACGCTAGCTACATGGTTGTTACACAGTATTTTGTCACACTCCCAGTCTCATATCCTAAGTGTTGCACTTTGTGTCGTCAATGTTGCAAGTGTCACAAAGTGACAAAATTTTTAAAAAACAATGTATTCACCGTCAAACATGTTTAGAAGCATCCCTAAATGAAAAATAAGACTTTCCTTGAAGAAATTTTGAAGAACTTATCCAAAACCTTGTTTTGCAAGTCCAGTGCTACTTTTAGCAAACAAAATCCCACTAGTAACCTTTTGTCTAGCTAGTGAATAACACTCACCGCCTCCCTTTTGATAAGAAAGTAAACGTTGGTCCTCTTCAGGTAGTTTTTCCTAAAATGGAGGAGAATATTCTCCTACTAAATGCCTCGAGAATGACGAGTTGGTTGTAGTTGAATGAGGATTAGAGCGAGACCTCCCATTCCTAGTTCTTGATCCCAATTTAATGGATCCTCCCATTGAAATGTGGAACCTCTCCCTCCTATTATGGATCCTCAACTCCCTCTCCTTCCCTATAAATCAAACTCTATCATCTACTTTTGGTTAGTTGTTGGTTGGATATTGCTTTGTTGCCTTCCTAGTGCTGAACTATACCCAAATGTTGCCCATTTTGCTAAGGGGAAAGGAGTTCTTGAAGGTTAAGGCTAGGACTTGGAAACTCACCTAAAGGAGCCTTCCAACATCAAGGATGAAGTGGTTGTAATTCTCTCTTTACTATCTTTTAATAATACATTAAGTGTTTTCTTTCCATAAATGTGTTGATTATAGCTCATTTAGTATAATACTCCTTGATCTGTTCTATGGTTTATGTTGAAATGATTTTTTCCATGTACGCGTTTGTTGTTTCCACGTGATTTTACTTTCATGTATTCATCCACATTGGCGAAGAGGAGACTGAGCTTGGAAGAAAGAGAATCAAGGACAACAACAATGAATATTAGCATCAAAGTGAGGTAGGTCATCTATCCTCCTTTGTATTTACTGGTATAAGATAGGAAAGTTTACACATATTTGTCTAGATTATTGCTAGATCCCCCCATAGGACTAGACGGATTGTTTCTATCTGTAGAATAAAATGCCAACTGCATTGGGGAGGTTTTAACCCTTCAAGCCTCCTTTTTATGTTTGGTATTTTTGATTAGTTTGACCAACCTCATTGTGATCTATGATTTAGGGTCATTTTAGGTCTGCATTCTAAGTAGTACATTCTTTAGAGTGTCAAGTCTAGATGTATATTTGGATTTCTCCTCATTTTCATAATTCTTTCTCCCTCGATGTTCTTTTTATCCGAAAAATTCACATTGTTGCATTGGCAACACGGGTTTTTACCATAAATTAGCATTGATCCACCTTATCAGGGTGGATTTTCAATATGAAAGTAGCTTTGGTCCAAAAAATGAGATTGTTAGGGTATTTATCATAAAGGTCTAGTGTGTCTTGATCTCTAAAGTGTTCTCGTGCTCTGTGTGCATATAATTTTCCATTATTTTTATTAATTTCTTATTGGTTTGCAAAATCCCATCCCTTTGTTTTAAGTAGTGAAAGTGAATTTTGGTTGAGTCTATATTTATTGGGTCAATTGAAGTTACTGTTTGTTTCTTGTACGTGTGGAAGGAATAATAATTTGTCATTGGTTAAAGCATTATTAGCTATTTTTAAAACCATAAAAGAAATGGTAGTTATATTTTCTTATCTTTCATCTAAACATTTACTTTTCAAATTGCATTAGATTACATTTCATTGAAAAGTCATTTTTGGGATTATCATTGAGCATAGATTACATTTCTTAGTGTCAAAAGCTGAAAAATGCATTTTCATCCATTGGGAAGAAAAGTTAAAAAAAAATCATTTTACTTTTGGTAGGTGCATTGGAATAGTGAAAGTGAAAATTCTAGTTAGGAAGCTTTATTTGTTGCATACTTGATTGTCTCATCAATGTTTACCTTTTTTCCCTACACTAGTTAACTTTCATCAAAATGAAAAGAATCTTTTTTTCGCATATAATTTGCATCATAGGTGGGTTCCGGTGATATCGATCTTTGAGCCTTAAAAATGAAACTTAATCCAATATCAGAGTTAAAATTTACCTCAATTAACCTAAGGAGCATAGGAGTTGTCATTATTTTACAATGTTGTATCCCAGGGGTGAAATATTGTTCCGCAAAAAGAAGTGTATAGGACTGTTCACCAATACTTTTAGGGATATTGTAGGTGCTCCATGCATGGTAAGTATATGGGAATGCTCTCATCGAATGGTTATGCATTAGACAACACTGCTAATACGACACTTCCACATAGTGTCGTGTATATTTTTGGAGTGACCAATAGGTTGCTATCCATCCATAGGTAATAAAGTCAACTGCATCGTATACCATGATACACCGAACAAAACATTCAGGGAGATTGTTTGTCGTACATTAAGTCCTTGTTTTGTGAAGTTGTATATTTTAGTTCACAGTTTCTTAGTAAACCTTTATGCCTAGTTACCCATTTTTGATTTATTTTTGTTAAATTATAAAATCAATTAATTGACCATGGGAAAATATCTTTCCTGTGGAATACTCCTTAGTAGATCTTAGGTTGAGACTAATGGAAATAATTCCCATGTCAACCAACCATTAAACCCCTCTGACAGGAATCTTGGTCCTTTCTCTTCTTTTGGAAATGTTGGTGCTTCCTATATGGAAAAGTTGTCCCTTCCCAGGTTTACCATTGGTTTTCCAATTTGCTTATTTTCGACCCCAATGGTTCTAAATGTCCAAACGGTTCCTCAAATAGGCTCTCCTCCACTTGAACTATGTCAACCTTTGGTTGAGCCTAAAGTTAACTCTTTACCTTCTTCGCTTGTTCAGTCTTCTTCATCTTCTTCATCTTCATCTTGTGAAAGCCTACAAGTAAGTAACTAGGTGGATGAAAAGAAGAACGAAAGGAATATTAAGAATAATAAAAATAAGGAAAGGGCCAACTAAGGAACCATTACTACAGATGCAACTAGTGTTAAAAAATATTCCAATCGACCTTGTAAAGTGAAATTCCCATGAAAGCTTTGTAAGGGTGACCACCTTCTTCGAGAATGTCCTAGTATTCCCAAAATATTAGAAGTGTGGTCCACGGGTTCACATTGACCTTTGCCATTGACCTATGGATATCATGGTAATGATAAACCTTCAACTAATGATAGTAAGCGCACGGGAAAAAGGGAAAAATCAAATCTCCCTGTAGGTTATGTTAAGGGCATCATCCTATTCACCTTTTTCCTTATATGGATGAAGCCTCTAACATGTTGGATATCCTTATCACTTCTTAACCTCGTCTTCCAAATGGTCAAAAAATTTCCCTTGATCCTCCACTAGTTGATCAAGTGATTGATCAAAACTCATCTATGGTAAATACCACTCTCTCTAAAAGTGAATCCCATGAGTCTGTTTCCGACCAACCATTGGTAAAAAAAATGATTGATCTAATTTCACTTTAAGTTGATCAAATTTCTTATGGTTTCTTCAAATTCCAAAGAATTAGGGGGAAATCCTCATGTTCCCATGGTATCGGGGGGTGGATCCTCCAATTCCTGTAACACAAGAGAGAAGTCCTCCCATTATGATGGCACCATCTCCAAGTAGTTTAGTCACTTTCTTTGATTGGAGTCGAGTGGCAGGATATCACCTTCCTTCCTATATTCCCTTTCAAGTCACAGTACAGGTTTATAATACAGATGTACCTAGCACAATCATAGATGAAGGCACATATATTAGTCTTCTGTCCTCAACTACTTGGAAAGATTTAGGTTCTCTGTAGCTTGTCCCCATTACCCAAAGTCTCTTAGATTTTAATAAAGGAGCCAGTCAACCCTTAGGAATCCTTATGAAATTTCCTATTTCTTTGGGAGGAAAAATAGTCTATCTTAGTGTGCTAGTTTTCCAAGGCCCTTTGGATTTTAATTTACTCCTCGGTCATGACTATGTTTATGTCATGGGAGTTCTTTTCTCTTCTCTCTTTCATGTCATATCTTTCCTGCATGAAGGAAGAATTGTGGTCATTCATCAAATTTCATTCATTGGTCCTAATTTGACTCTCGATCAACCATCTTCCCTAACTGGTCCTTGTATGCAAGTGGTATGACCCCCTCCACAGGTTAATTATGTGGCAACTTATTCTGTGCCCACATCTACTGGTGATCTAGTCAGTGATATAGTGCATCATGGACTAGGGCATTAGAACCTTACCTTTCCATTAGATCACTTGACATGTATCCCTTCCAGAGCATTTTTCTCCTGTGTGATGAGAATCTCTCGGAAGCTATCACCTCTTATAGGCCATAATCAAGGTACCATGAGGATAGTTCTTTTATTATGTCAACCTCGATAAAAAATGAAATATGTCCCTATGAGAATGGTTCTTTTATTGTGTCAAGGTAATTAAAAAATGAAACAAGATGTCATGAGCATAATTTCTTACTTGTGTCAAGCTCGTTAAAAAATGAAACAAGGTGTCATGAGCATGGTTCTTTTCCTGTGTCAAGCTCGTTAAAAAATGAAACAAGTCCCCTTCTAATTCGAGTCTTTGATTAGATCTTCTAAATTCCCAGTTGAGTCTTTCACTTGATCTCATAAGTGAGCCTTCATTCCATCCACCTGTTAGTAACTACTAGTCTACATAGGTGAATGAAATGAATATTGCAGGCATGTACCTCGAATTGAGTCATTATGTTGGGGGTATGCAAACCAAACTCAATCATAGTTTATCCTTGTTTCAAGCTTGTGTAAAAATGAAACCAAACCCAAGCATATTTTGTTTCCGTTTAAAGCTTGTGTAAAAATGAAACCAACTCGAAGCATATCTTTTTCCCTTGTTTTAAGCTTGTGAAAAAATGAAACAATATTCATGTATACTCAAGCATAGTTTCCCATGTTTCAATCTTGTGTAAAAATGAAACCATTCCCACTTTACCTCTTGTGATTGCCATTTTTATAAGCATGTTTTTTCCAAATGAGCCTTGGTTTTTTCATTCCATCGTCACCATCTCTTTGGTCGATCATATGATTTCACTTGGCTATTTTACCGTTGCCTAAGGAACATCCACACTGAGTGGTCTTATTAGCCAGCCTCCTGAACTTTACATGTTTTTAATAGTTCCATCATGACTAGAAATAATTGTTATCCTTTTATATTATTATTTCCTCCAAGTGGAGTCCTCTTTCAGCTCTTTTTAGACTCTCAAAATATGAAAAGATTGATGATCACTTATCTTTTCGAACTCGTAAAATTAAATGAAAAGACGTCTACTCAGTATAAGTTTAACCCTTTTCCAGACTGAGATAGACTAGTTATGAAAATGGAATACTTAGTCAAACATGACTAAGAGGTTCTCTTGAATATTGTTTTCTACCTTTACAGATTCAAGAGACTATCTACGGAAAGGGATCTCTGGAGTTTCCATTTTGCCTCTTTTTCAAACTCTGTAAACATGAAAAATATGTTGAGTTACCCCTTCGTCAGACTCGTAAAACTAAAACAACGAATGACTTGTCATCATGAGGAGACCGAGCTACTCCTTCCTATGTTTCGTTAAAAATAATAGGATGGATTCATCCAAAGGATGAACTTATACGACAAGCATATGGTATCCTATTCAATATTGGGATTAAAAATAAAGAGGTACTTGCTAGAAATAGTTGGGGGGGGGATGGAAGTAAACATATATCTTGTAATTTGTATAAAGGCACCATATCACTCTTAAACATGACACTTTCCATATCTCATGTCAGGTTTGGGTTATCCCCACTTTGTCACTTGTCTTACCAGGTTTTGGAAACCATTTTTCTCTCATATGATTATATCATATTATCACGATGACCTTTGATACTATGTTGAGTCAAATGTTTCCAAATTCTGGAGTCGTTTCATTGATATGTTCAAGAGAAGTCCCATCTACAATTCAAACCACTTATACCCAATTTGACTTTTCTACCACAATCCTGAATCACTCTTGCCAACTCTGACAAATCCTAAGTTTCGTATCGATGATGTGGGAAAAATTTTGGGCCTCCTTCGATTGATCACTTCATGTCGATTCCAGGTCATTATCTATGAAAATGATCTAGAAATTTTGTTTCAGTACCTTGGATCTTGTGTACCTCAATGGGAGGTTCTTTGCATTCAATGATAGGTTCACATCAATGGCCTTTGATCGAACGATTCTGTGAGTGTTCGAATTTAGTTTCATTGTTCACACTCGCAGATTGTGTTTTCGTACCTTGACATCCATTTTCATCATTGGTCGTTTATCTCATGCCTATTAATGGTTTACATCATTGACTAGTAATCAGGTGGTTTCTACCATGTTCTACTTCAACCCATTTATTCAGTTGGTTATATTCGTACTTTGGTTGGATCAGGATAGAGATGAAGGCCTTGGGTTTCATTTGATAAATCCAGGCTACATGGAGTTATTAAGTATTCATGATTCTACACATGATCCCTTCTATTCAGATCGTTTCATCCATGCTATGGATTCATACAAATGATACCTTCTATTTGGATGGCTATGTCCATGCTGTGGATTCATACACATGATCCCTTCTATTTGGATGGTTGTATCCATGCTGTGGATCCATGCACATGATCCTTTCTAGTTAGATGGTTGCATCCATGTCATGGATCTATGTATTGTTCGATGCTTACACTTTGATCATACTTACATTAAAAATGTCAGATATATTGTATTATGTTTGATTTACAAGTCCCCTGATGATGGCTCTCCAAATTCCTTGCCTTGATTTGTAAAGAATTTCAGCCATCACTTCTCGTTCTAACTTCGTGCTTTAAGGGGAATTTATTATAGAGTATTTTGTCACACTCCTAGTCTCATATCCTAAGTGTCGCAGTTTGTGTCATCAATGTCAAAAGTGTTGCAAAGTGACAAAATCCATCAAGAACAATGTATTCACCATGAAACATGTTTAGAACCATCCCCGAAGGAAGAAGAAGGCTTTCCTTGAAGGAATTCTAAAGAAATTTTCTAGAACCTTGTTTTGCAAGTCCAACACTACTTTTAGCAGACAAAACCATGTTGGTAACCTTTTGTCTAACTAGTGACTAGTGTTGCCAGCATGCCTTTTGATAGGAAAATATGTGCTATCCCTCTTCAAGAATTTTTTTCCTAAAATGGAGGAGAATCTTGTCCCACTAGAAGTCTCTAGAACGACGAGTTGGTTGTAGTTGAATGAGAATTAGAGTGAGACCTCCCGTTCCTGGTTCTTGATCCTAATTTAATGGATCTTCCCCTTGAAATGTGGAACCTCTCCCTCCCTTTATGGATCCTCAACTCACTCTCCTTCCCTATAAATAAAACCCTTTCCATATACTTTTGGTTAGCTATTGGTTGGCTATTGCTTGGTTGCATTCCTAGTATTGAACTATGCCCAAATGTTGCCCATTTTTCTAAGGAGAAAGGAGTGCTTGAAGGTTAAGGCTAGGACTTGGGAACTCACATAAAGGAGCCTTCCAACATAAAGGCTTAAGTGGTTATAGTGATCTCTTTACTATCTATTAATAATACATTATGTGTTTTCTTTCCATAAATGTGTTGATTATAGCTCATTTGGTATAATAATCCTTGATATGTTATATGGTTTATATTGCAATGGTTTTTGCCATGTATGTGTTTGTTGTTTCCACATGATTCTCCTTTCAAGTATTCGTCCACATCGGTGAAGAGGAGATCGATCTTGGAAGTGATAGAATTAAGGATGACACCAATGGATTTTAAAATCAGAGTGAGGTAGGCCATCTACCCTCCTTTGTGTTTTCTAGTATAAGCTAGGAAATTTTGCACATATTGTCTAGTTTGTTGCTAGATCTTCCCATAGGAGTAGAGTGATCATTTTTGTCTGCACAACAATGGCTTTAATGACTAAGCTTGTAGAGGCTGAATCATTCTTTTTCAAGGAAGAAGCAGAGCAACTTGTATGGGTTAATGCAATGTTGGAGGAATCTAAATCCATTATAAAGAATAATGCTTGGGAAGTGGTTTGAAGACCAAAAAATAAATTAGTTGTGGGTTGGAGATGGATCTTCAAGGAAAATCATGTAGCATATGGAAGCATAAAAAAGTAAAAGGCCATATTTTTGGTCAAAGGGTACTCTCAAGTTGTGGGGATTGACTACGAGGAGACCTTTGCTCCTATAGCAAGGTACTAATCCATCAAATCAATTCTTTCTCTAGTTGCACATATGGGGTGGAAGATCCACCAGATGGTTGTGAAAACAACATTCCTTAATGGAGTTATTAAGGAGTAGGTATATATCGATCAACCATAAGGCTTCGAGACTTTTGATTATGAGTCTCATGTGTGCAGAATCAAGCGAGCATTGTATGGTCTCAAGCAAGCACCCAATGCTTGGTACACTAAGATTGATAGCTATCTCATTGGTTTGGGATGCACCAAAAGTGAAGCGGATGAGAAACTCTATCATATATTGGCAGAAGGAAAATTGTTGATTATTTTCATATATGTTGATGAGTTGATTTTAATTGGTGATGAGTAGTTGATGAGACCTTGCAAGGAGGAACTTGCAAGAGAGTTTCAAATGAAGGAAATGGGTTTCATGCACTACTTCCTCAGATTGGAAGCATGGAAAGGTTGTGGGAAATTGTTTGTCTCTCAAGGCAAGTATGTTTACGAGATAATTCAAAGATTTCGCATGGACAATTGCAAACCCATGGAGACACCTCTAGCGACCAACTAGCGGAAAGAGGATGACACTTCAAGAGAGGAAGTGGATGTTATTATTTACCGACAATTGATGAGTTCACTAATGTATCATGTGAACACACGACCAAATATGTGTTGTGAAGTCAACCAGCTCAGCCAAGCTATGGTTAGGCCAACCAAATTGTATTAGAGTGAAGCTAAGCATGTTATACAATTCGGTGAATGGAAGAGAGAAAATACCAAGTTGGGAGTGCTTATGTTTTGATTTGGTAGAGGAGGAAATAAGGCAGAATACCAGAGATAGGACTTCATGGAAGGGTGAGGATGAAGAAAAAATTGTATTGGATAGAAAGCAAAAGAAGGGAAAATGGAATAAATCCAAATACAAAACTAGAATCTAGTCAAGGGGGCAAGAAGAAAGATTTGTAAAAAAATTAAATGCTTCCATTGTCAAGAATTTGGGCACTATGCCACGAACTGTCTACATAATAAAAAACACAATAAGACCTTAGAGGAGCAGTAGGTGAAGCTTTGGCTCCATAGTTCACACTTGAATTTA
>APFE031148965.1:0-10773 GCA_000404065.3 Pinus taeda
AATTCATATTAGATGAATATTTAAAATAGAATATTATATCTTTCTAAACTCAAATTCATATTAGATAAATATTTAAAATAGAATATTATATCTTTCTAAACTCAAATTCATATTAGATGAATATTTAAAATAGAATATTATATCTTTAAATTTTTTATATTCAAGCTTCTGTGAATCATAATAAATTAAACCAATTCTTTAAATAAAAATCACGCCCCATAATTTTTGGTAAAGCTTTTCGAAAAGTGTGGTTCATTATTCTTTCCGACCCACTTTCAACTTTAATCCATTAAACAATTAAAGTGTACACCTAGTTGTATTTTATTAATCCGCTTAAGATACAGTATCGCCAATTATTGTTATTTGTGGGGTCGTCTACAGATTAGATAAAGTGGCATGGTTTGAAGATTTGGTATCCGATATCTGACAAGAATTTCGGCGAACTGCAAGTCCGGCAGTGGGTTCCCGACTTGTTTATTAGGATTCGAGATTTGTTCCTACGTTCGTAAGATCGAAGCAATCAAACCCTAATCTTGTTACAGAAGATAACGGACCCACTCTGTCTCCGAATCGCCGGCAAAGATTTCTTAGCTTTACAACAACTCCCACGCTTTGTAAATTGCAACATCCATCTGACTTTTAACCTTAAATATGAGTATTCCTTCAGGGTTCCAGCCAATATACCACTCCTGTAACAATGGCATAAACATGTTTTTCGATGTTACAGAGGGTGTATCTCGTTCTAGTCTGCTACAATCGACCGAACCGCTTGCAGATCCCCCATCTTATAATAACCTTCACGCCCAAAGTTCCAATTTCATCAACAGCTGCTTATTTCAAACCCCAGTCGACTATCAGGACCATTCGGATATGAACCCTTCTCTAATGAGGGCATTCTGCAATTCCGATCTCGCAATTCATGGTCCTTCTCGGGATACATTATCACACACCGCTCCGACCGATAAAAGGTGGAACCACAGATTGATTGAAAAACAGAGGCGGAAGGAGATGAAAACGCTCTTTTCGAGGCTGAGAGCGTTACTTCCAGAAGAAAATCTTAGGGTACGTTTTCTTCACTTTGTATTTAGGGTTTTCTGCTTTAGAGGCATCAACTTTCAAAGTATTTATTAGGGTTTTCTTTTCTCCTTTTTCATCGCTTTCTTCACTTTGTATTTAGGGGTTTCTGCTTTAGAGGCATCAACTTTGAAAGTATTTATTAGGGTTTTTTTCTCCTGTTTCATCTTCTTTGCTTCAGTTTTATGAGTTGTCAACATCACAAGAAAATCTTAGGTTACGTTTTCTTCACTTTGTATTTAGGGTTTTCTGCTTCAGAGGCATCAAATTTCGAAGTATCTATTAGTTTTTTTTTTCTTCTTCTTATTCACTTCAGTTTTATGAGTGGGCAACTTCACATCTTGTTGTGCAGGGAAACCGTGCAGAGTCAGACCAATTGATTGGAGCTGTTAATTATATTCGTCATCTAAAGCAAAAAATCGAAGATCTCTCAAGAAAAAGAGATCGAATAAAGGTCAGCTTAAATAGTAATGAAGAAGCTCCCTCCGTGGGCATTCAATCCTCATCTAACCAGAAATTTCGTAGTAAACAGCCGCGGTTTCAAGGATCGGACGGGAAAGTCCCTTCTATGAAAATAGATTCATCCGACTCCACTGTTAAGGTCACCGTTAACGTGTTCCATGATCAGATTGTCTACTCCGATCTTCTAAGGGCGTTGGAAGAATGTGGGCTTGAAGTTTTGAATGCTTTGTCTTCTTCCATAGATAAGGCAGTGTTTCATACCATACATAACAAGGTATTTTTCCATTCTCACGGGAACACCATGATTCCCTTTCTGCTTTACCAGAATCTAAACATTGATATTTCTACGCTGCTGCAGGTGTCTGATATTGACTACTTTAACGTGGACGACCTCTCTGAGAAGCTTTGGCATTTGGTATCGGACAACCAGGCCAACCTGGGATCTCTTGAAGCTCGAGACAAATGTTTATTGCGTACAGATGGGGAATGAAAGGTTTGACCAGCTTATACCAACAATAAAACGCAACTGTTTATCTTTATAAATACATCATTTTCTTCCAGTGGAAGTTAGCTATTCATGATTTGAGTGAGTGCTCTCTCGATGATTGCATTGATTTTTATGAATAGAATTGCATAAAGCAGCTCACCTGAGCTGCCTTCATTATTGAGTGTAGCAGGTATATCATTGTAAATTTGCGTTATTTTCATTATAGTTTTCTATAACTAATATTATAGAATAGATGATTTATGTAGGTACTAGTTTTTATCAATTTAGTAATTAATATTATAGAATAAATGATATATGTAGGTAACAGTTTTATTAATTCAAATTTCAAAGGAAAATTTGAAAATTCCCATATTTGATATTTTACTAATAAAGAAGTATAGAGATTATTTTTCAATTTATTCTAGAACTAAATAACTTACAATTAATATTCAAACTATATTAATATCAACCAACAATCACCAATTGAATGACCATGTACTTGGTTAAATAACTTACAATTAATATTCAAACTATATTAATATCAACCAGCAATCACCAATTGAATGACCATGTACTTGGTTAACATATTAATTAATAATAGTAGTAATATAATTTAATATTATATTTTATTTATGAATCAGTTTTTTTTTATAAAGATAGATAATATATATATATATAAATTTGATTTATAGAAAAAAAGACATTTTTATGTTTCTAAGAATATAATATAAATATTTTGAAATAATGTACAAATATTTATAACAATATAGATATAAACATTATTATTATAAAATTATCAAAAATTTTCCTTATGCATAATTTTTATCAAATTTTTCCTTATTCATAAATTTTTATCTATTTTTTTTATATATTATGAAATTTAATTATTATTTATTTTTAAATATTTTCTCGTGATAAAAGAAATTTGTATTTTCATTCATATATTGAAGCCAAAATACATTTTGCATATACACACTAGAAACATGTGCATTCACGATATGTCAAGATCCTTACATGGCAAAAATTGTCATTACATATTCTTTAAAGCATTCAGAATAAAAGTTTCCAAAAGCCATGAAAAGAAAACAAAAAAACTAGAAAACCTACAAGAAGTGAAAGTGCAAATACAAGGGGAAGATCAAGTAAAATAGAGATTACTTGTCTTCGGCTCCTCTTTATTTTTTTGGATCGGTTGCCAATCCCAGCTTTGAGATCCACTAGAACCAAAGCCAAGCCACCCATAAATGCCTTTGGTGCTTTGTCTCAATCTAATCTCTCTAAAATGTGGACACATTTAGTGCCTTTCATGCCATCCTCTTTGTATGTCATATTTATCTAGTGATCTAACAAAACCTGAGGACAATCTGGTATTGAATCCTTCTAATGAAACGTAATAGTCCCTATCTATCTCTTTATGACCCCATCCATTTTTCATTTGATTGAACCTGTTGAGTATCTTTGTTTCCTTCCTCTTAATCATTTGAAAGTGGTGACTTAGAAAAATTCTATCCTTTTGGCCTATTTGACTATCCTTTTTTTTCTTTTCAGAGTCTTCTTAGCCATTGGACATGTGTTTTGTAGATGAACTATTTGACAACATACTAAGCAATAGAATATCGTATTCTCATAATATAGAACTTGGTTCCATTGAAAATATTTATGTTTCAAAGTTATGTGATATGGTAACCCCTTTTGGAGGTCTATTTCCACACAAAATATGGCGAAGGAAAGTGAAGAGTTTGTTCTCTATTCTTTCTAGATCCATTTTTTTTTTTAAATTTACCAAGTATGTTTCCAAAGTCTTCAAGAAATTTGTGATGTGAGAAAGGAAGAGGAAGGTTTGGAAGCCTTACCCATACTTGCATGGTTGTGACCAACATAACTGTGGCATCAAAACCCGAGAACCATGGGGTGATAGATAAAATAGCTCTACCTGAAAACTATGTTCCTTCTTTATGTACAAAATTAAAATCCTTTCGAGTTTCAAATTAAATTATTAATAATCTTTTAGAACAATGATAAATGTCACAATTAGGTATCCAAGTAGTGAAAACCTAATGAAATAATGCTTCAGTTTTAGGCCAATAGTCATTAAATCTGTAGATAATTTCCTTAGACTTAAAAGAAAATAAAAAATAAGATACCTCAAAGACATTAAACTCCATTGAGGGAGCTTGTTCCATTTTGTCCACTATATAAGGACCTACAATCTTTTCAATCAGATCTATTGGGGATGAGGGATTTCCTTTTACTACTTTCTTAAATGACAATGGATTCTCATTTGTTGTTCTGGTACCAAGAGCACCCCCAAATAACCTTAAGTTTAGAATCATGGATTTGTAATTGTGTAGTCTTTAAACTGAATAGAGTCTTGTATTATCTTCCCACTAAGTTGCAGACATTGTGATACTATTGATATTCCCGATTTCATATCAATCAACTATTTTAGAAAAGAAATCAAATTTGTGTTACTCATCTAGAAAGATGAAGATTTTCTAGTGAAAATCTTAATAAAAAACTAAAATGTATCATAATGCACCAATCTAAAATGTATCATAATGTCCCAACTTTACCTGCAAAAGTGGAGCAACACCACTAGAGGGAAGAATGAATAAACATAACGGAAATGGATTTAGAATACACCCCATTATCATAGGTTCTAAAAGAGCATGGTTTCTCCATTAAAAAAGATAGCACAAATGAAAATATTCGAAGGAAGAGTAAGAGTATTATGTTTTACCTGAAGTATTTAATTTTTTCATTCACGTTGTGAAGAAGGGTGCTCCATTAAAAATTATAATGCTTCTCCATTGGGCATATTTATATCCAGGACCTAGTTTTGAGCGAGCCTATTCAGATAAATAAATTATAATGCTTCTCCATTGGGCATATTTATATCCAGGACCGAGTTTTGAGCGAGCCTATTCAGATAAATATTCCAGTTGCTCAAAATTACCATTGGATATGAAACCCTTTGACCCTTTGTTTTAAAAAAATAATGACATGTCCACAAAGAAATGTCAAAGTCCTCCATTTTCATCACAAATGGCTAAAGGGAAATCACACTCCCCTCGCCTAGAGATTAAAAGGGCACCAAAGATAATACCAAACATTTTGGTGGCACCTAGGTTGTCATTGCAGCCCAACAAAAAAACTAGGTGGACTCATCCATTGGAGCATACACCTCCAACTCACTGTGTATGCATTGTCTAAATATACAATCAGATCAAAGTGGACTAAGGAAGTATTACACACCCCATCTCTTCTTAATTCATCATTCTCCCGGAAATCATCATTCTCCGGGAAATCATTGTCATTATTTTTCCAACAAATCCAGTTATCACCGCGACAACACACCAACAACAAAGTGGCAAACGTGGCATGTTGACTCATCATTCTTCGGGAAAGTGTGGCAGGTGATTGCGAATGGGTTGCAGTCTCTTGCCCGTCCACACTTATCGAAGTGGGAAATCAACAAAAATCGGCACAGTTAACTAGATGATAAATCCTCAATCACCGTGGGAAGTCGACGTTAAATTCTAGAATCACACCGCCATTCGCTACGCGTTGCAATAAACCCCCTCGCAGGGTTAGAGATTTCATCTTTTTAGCCCTTTAATAAAAATATATATAGTACGTATAATTTTTTATTGTATAAATTGTATTTTTGAATCTATGAATAAATTCATCTTTTTGAAAATAGTTTTAGAAATTTGGATTGTACACGAGTTAACATTGCAATTAAAGTAAATCTTACTAAATTGTAGAGAAAATTAATATAATTAATATGAAAGTTATACTACAAATTAATAAGACAATTTTAAACATAATAATTTTCTTTTTCAATTTATATTTATATAGTTGAGATTAGAATATTTTACATAATGTGAATATGAATATGCATTGAAATAAATATGTCATTTCACACGATATTGATATTATTAAAATATTATTACATCTTTCTCTCAAATTACATAGGAAAATTGGACATTCCATTGTCAATTTAAATTAATAATCATCATCATGAAAAATATTAAAAACAAATTAAAATACTGTTGAAGGCCCCGAAAATCGGGTCGACAACAAGGGGGATACCCGCCTGGTCCGAACCTTGGTTGGCAGCTCCTTATCCGTTTGGTATAGCAGGTCCGACTGGGGATCTGGGACCAGTTTCCCAATTCAGTGTTTGTGTGTGTGAGAAAGAAGGGTGTTTCTGTTCATACTGGAATACTTCTATCTAATCTAATGCTATGCTATGTATTCTAATAAACAGAAAAAACATCGAAATTTATGCTAACCCGGGGCGTGATCTTTCTTCTATGCGATCTAAAAAGATTTCATACAATAACTGCTAATAAACATCATTCAGCTATCATAAGAAAAAAATTTGATAAACATGAGCTACTTCGTATAAGAAACTAGAAGAAACAGTCGTTAAAACTTATCGCATAAATGAGCTATTCATACACTAAACATAAACAAATAGTTATCACCGTACAAAAATGCCAAATGATAACTCAGACATTCATGTTGTAACATATAAATAACTGAAAATTGAATATTGCTTTAACGCATAAGCAGAAATGGTTAAGAGATAAAAGTACCATTTATAACTAGTCCTACACCTGAACTTCAAGCAATGATTGATTTATCTTTCCTTGATTCAACATCTACTAAGAGTACAGAAGTGCAACATCAGTAGCAGATATCAAATGCAAATATTAAATAAACCCTGTTCCATTCATTCACCAAAACCTCCTCTGAGGGTGCAAAAGTGCATGTTATGAGGACAAGTTTTTGATAAATTTCTAGACCCTTCTCTAAATGCATGAGAAGGGTTTAAATACTACTAACTAAATAACTTATTTACAGAAATTGAGGATTCAGTTTAAATGACCATCCTCTTTCTAAGCAAAACTATTCTAAAATTAAATCTACTAACTATTTCTATATCTACTCCTTAATGTTGCAAGCATTCAGTATTTTTCTGAGTAGAGTCGACTGACTATCTTCCACCTTTGGTTGAGTTAAGCAAACAGAAACGGAAAGAGCTAGCATTCTTTTCTCAGTAAAATTGATGATACGCTTGAGAATCATCCAATGAATATGTAGCATTATCATGTATGCCTGGCAAAAATCCCATTTCAACTTGGTTAACCTTCGGACTGCTTCTGTTTTTCCTTCAGTCTTCTGTTTCCAGTTTGCTTCTATCGCTGATTTCTTGCAGTTTTCGGGGCTCACAGGTGACTGAGCAACTAGGGACCTTCCTTTTCGAACAATTTTTCTTAGCAATGCGCAATTAGCCTCTGTTTCTTGATCCGGCCTTTCGTGATGTGGTTTTTGCCTCTTGCGCCTTTTTCTCTCATTTGGTATAAAACCCAAACTTTGTAAAAATAGTATTTCTATGAGCTCTTGACCCTGAGAATTAAACTGTTTGTTTCTGGTATCAGCATCTTTCAGTATCCATTCAACCATGACTATACATGAGAAATCTGTGATAGATGCCTCCGAAGTAGAAGTAATGATAAAGGACTAATAACAGGAAAACTTTTAAATGCCGAAGATATACAAGACATGCCACCTTATGTGAGTTATTTTTTCAAAAAATACAACACCGTACTTCATTAACAACTGACAATAACCCATTAATTCGCATTAAAATACATGACCAACTCTTGGCTAAAGAGTTTTCTCGAACAATGGGCCAGAACCAACTGCGATGGAGGAGTCCCGCGTTTTTGCTTTGTGATGTCGCAGATCACAGTATCGCAATATCGCAATGTCGCAATATCATCGTGATTTTTTTATCGCAGATTGCAGTATCGCAACTTTGAGGTGTCGCAGTATTGCGGTATCGCAATATCGCAATATCGCAGATCGTTATAATTCTTGTGTAATTCTTGTGATATTTGCGATGTGCAATATGCGATATCGCATATCGGCGATGTTTTAAAGTTTTTCAATGTTGAGTGTTTGTCTTCAGTATATGCGATGCGATGAAGTTTCACCTCGCAATATCGCCTTTTATCATTTTAACTCTTTAGAAGGTGTATCCTATCATCCTTTGCGCAATGCGATATCCTTTAAGGAGTAAATTTAATTTTCTTCATTATGAAACTTAGGTTTTCTAGATTTTTCAAGGTATTTTCCTAAGTCCATGATGTTGTAGGTTTCATCTAAAAAGAAAATGTAACACTAACTAATTTTTTTGAGGGCAATAATACTTCATAAGGAGGGGGTTGTTGGTGGCCACAACAATTGGCGATTCACTTGGAAGAACCAGTTATCTCTGTGTTTCTATTGAACCTTTCCAGCTTCCAAAACAACAAATTTTTTCAGAAAATTAATCCTTATTATGGAAAGATAAAATACATTATGCTCTAAAATACATTATGCTCTAACCTGTCAATGATATTTTGCTTCAGCTATTTTCAACTTTGATTATTTGCCGCCTCAAGTTAGTCCTTGCATTTACATCAGTCATTACTTGGTCTGTAAAGATAAAACAAAGTCTTCTCTGTAAACTAGTTTTAAAATATACTCATTTGTCGTAGGTAGAGCCTCTGCAACCAGCAGGCATTCATAGCCTCGACAGGGTTACCTTTTACCCAGCAATGATCCTTTATCCTACTTAAAGAAACCTACAACTCTCAAAAAAGAATCGATATCTAAACTTATTGCTTTGATTTTCTTTTTATTCTTAAAGAACAATGTCTTGGTTTGGTGGCCAATTTATGACACAGTCATTCACTTGATTTATAACTTTGCTGAACAAGCTGGCTCGTGATGAGACCCCTTGCCTCTTGATTGTAACAATCTTGAGTCATTGCCCTGTTATGGTATGAGTATTTGGAAAAGTCAGCAAGTTATAATATCTGTGATTATGATAAGTCGGCTCGTGATGAGACCTCTCATTCTTCAAGATAAAGTGTATCATTGGATTGTTTCTCTGAAAGCTGTGATTTCCTTAGCAGGGAGGAAGTCATTGTCTTCTTTAGATAGCTCTAGACAACAATGATAGAGTTTTTGGAAGTAAATGTTCTACAAAGAATCTTTATTTTGTTATTGGTACCTTTCATTGCACTCATATAAAACAATTTCTTCACTAAAGGTTTTGCTTCATCAAACTTTTATGAAGTTGAAACTAGTGTCATATCTAGGCTAGAGTCTTTAATTGTATCTTTCAATAATAAAGATCAATTTTTCAAAAGATTTGCTATTTATACAAGCGAAAAATCAAAATTTGAAAGAGAGTTGGTATCTTTTTCGTAAATGCCTAATGTAACCATTCACAACTGGTTTTATTCTGAAAAAGAGAAAAACTATTACTCTATGAAATAGAAGAATAATCTTCTATGGAAAATATTTCTTAAGAATTTGTCCATTGACAAGGAAAGAGTCTTTTTTACCTGCTAAATCCTTTAACACAAATGTCGATGGACCTACGACTTCTACAATTTGAAAAGGACCAAGTCACATTCTTTGAAATTTCGTATGTTTACCCTTTTCTTCGTGTGCCTTGTCCCATTTTGAAACTAAATCTTCCACCTAAAATTCTTTTCTGGTCATTATATTTGAATCAAAAGAGGATTTTATTAGTGCCTAATGATGAGCATGCGTTTTCTTAGCTTGTTCTCGCTATTCTTCTAATTTGATTATTTCCATTTGCCTTAAGTGTAATGAGGAAGTTGGTACTTCATCAATCTATTGAACCAGAGACAAAGAAGGAATTGATAAATGAGTCAGAAGAACAACTTCTCTCCCATAAACTAAATTAAAGGGAGAAGTGTCGATGGAAGCTTTTTTCATTATTCGGTCTGCCCATAGAACGTATATTAAGGATTTATGCCAATTTTTATGATTTTGGTCTACTGTTCTTTTGATAATCCTGATTAGGTTTTTGTTTGTAGACTCGGCTAATCCATTGCCCTATGGATAATAATTGGCCAAATATTTAAGTTTGAATCCTCTTTTAAGTGCAAATTTAGTCATTGCATTTCCAGAAAAAGTATGATGCATTATCGAACATTAAAGCGGAAGGTAATCCAAACCTGGTATTATAGATTGATCTATAAACTCAATGATATTTTTCATCATTAGCCGTCTTGAGTGGAACTGCTTCTACCCACTTAGTAAAATTAATCTGTTGCTGTAAGGATATATCTATGCTGCTTGGAAGAGTGAGGAACGATCTCACCTATTATGTCCAATCCCCACTGACTGAAAGGTTGGTCGATGTTAACTGGTTGTAGTGGTAAGGATAGCTTCTTCTGTCTTCCAGCAGTAGTTTGGTAGACTTGACATTTCCTCACATAACTGTGCGAGTCTTTAAATAACATGTGCCAGTAATATCTTGCGCGCAAGATTTTATGTGCAGTACCGTCTCCAGCATAGTGTCCGCCTGCTGGCCCGTCATGGAGTTCCTGCAAGACTTTATCAGCTTCAGATTTCTCAAGACATCTAGGAAGAACATAATCGTAATTCATTCTAAAAAGAATATCATTTATGAGCTGATATTGTTTGGCTTTTAATCTTAGAGCTCTTTTCTTAGTGTAATCGAGGTATGAAGGAGCATATCCATTCTTAAGATGATAAATAATATCAGCATATAATGACTGCTCATCGTTTAGGCTTACCTCGCACACTTGTAGCTCTACAGATGGGATTTCAGAAATTTGCGACGCTCCAGCCAGCATTTTGCAAAAGCCTTGACCTCTTACAATGTTTGCTGGTTTAATTTCTATGTCATA
>APFE031148965.1:13832-29059 GCA_000404065.3 Pinus taeda
TGCGCTCTTTGGTTTTGGGGTAGTTTGGGGAGGATCAAGCTGGTTTCTACTTCGTGTGTTAACTGGGAATACTTCTTGATCTTCCTCTTGTGGGAGGATGAAATTCCACATTCCTTGTAATTCTACTACTTCGTCATCATTGGTTTGCCCTTCAGTGGCAATTTCCTCTTCCTCTTCCTCGGATTCAGCATTTGTTATAGCATTGGGTGGCTTTGAATCCGTTGACGGGCCTCTTTTAAAAGCTGTGTAGGGCCTTTTTGAAGAAGTTTCTGCTACTTTCTTTTTTATGTCGACCATTTCATTAGACATGGTCTTAAGAACTTTTTGCAATCCCTCCAAATCGAATGGATCTTTTGCTTGTTTTTTCTTGGACTCTTCTTTGAAGGTGACCTTCTTAGACTTCCGGTCTTCTAACGTGGATTTCTTCTCTAAGGCTATTATACATTTCTCTACTGCTATGGCTTATTTCATGCTTTCAGTAAGGGTTGTTTTATTAGCCCTGTCCACGAAGATTGCTATGTTTGATGGTAATGCAGTGGTATACCATTCACATCGCACTTCCTCGTTGGGCTGGGAAGCAGTAGGAATTTTGTTTAGAATCTTATTAAAACGTAGATTGAAATCTTTAATCGGTTCTCTAGATTCTGCCCTAAGGTTGGATAGGTCGTTGATTAACGTCGCCGTAGACCTGTCGTCACCAAACTTGGTTAGAAATTGGTCTTGGAAGATGTCCCAACTGGTAATAGATCCAGAGGGTAATGAAAAATACCACGATCCGCCTGTTCCTTGTAGGGTATAAGGAAATAGTCGAACAACAGCATCTTCATTAGTAACCCCGTTGAGGTTGATGGATAGCATAAAGTTGTTTATTTTCTCTTCTGCTAGCATGCCTGCCTCAGGATTGAACTTGGGCAGCCATTTCTCAGGATGGGCCGGTATTTGACTCAAGGGCACAGGCATTAAGACTGCCCCAAGATTGTTCCATGGAGACTGGGCCATTGTTGAACTGCTAACAAGGGGATTCACAGAAAATGATCCCTGTGATTGAGAAGATGAGGTGATTATGATCGCAGATGATTGAAGAGGAGTTGTAGGGATTCCACTAGGTGGATTGATAATGGTCTGGGGTGGTGGAGTAGATGGTTGACTTCACGGTGGAGAAGTTGAGATAGAAGATGTTGATGAAAGAGTCTCGCTGTCAGACCCTTTAGGTGATTTCCTTGCTCTTTTCCTTTTAGGAAGAGGTAGTTCGGTTGGCCGAATACTGAACTTTTCACTCTTAAGTCTGGTCAGGGGATGAGCAGGGTTATACTGCGAAGTCACGCTGCCCTGAGATTTATCAGATCTTTGAGGAGAAATGGAAAATCACTGAAGTTTATGAATCAGAAATTTGACTTCAGGAGGTACAATTACAGATTGATCTGAAATGTCAGGATTTGTAGCAGCGGATAATTCTCTAGTGACTTCTAACTCTCGATTTAAGTGTAATGGAGAAGTCGGAGGAGATGGTGAGGGTGAATTACTCTTTAGGATGTAAATTTTGTTTTTTTTTAATATAATTAATTTTACAACACCACAACTAAAAAGACAAATTAATTTATTTAAACGATTATAATTAAAATAAAAGTCCATACCATTTTAAAAATGAGTTTAACTAATAATTCACATAAAAAACACAAATTCATACATGCTCCTTTACCACTTCTACATTGAAAACCAAAGGCAATCCAAATTCATAAGTGAGCTACCTTTATCCATTTGTATCTAAAAATTAAAGTGATCTGCCATAGAGCATTCCTTGAAATCATTAATATCTAACTCTCACTCAGCTTACCAAATATATAGCGTACATATAATTGAGCATAAGGTGGTGTCCTCATTTGTGCGCCGGCACAGAGTCTCTTCTCGAGAATCAATGGCTCGTAAGTCGGCTTCTTGATCGAATATCAAATACCGAAGCTTCTCATGGAGGTTGTCCACGTTAAATTTTTAAATATCAGACACCTGGGGTAGCGTATAAATATATGTATGTTCAGATTCTAGTAAAGTAGATAAAGATGTATTGTGTGAATATTAAGAAAATATTTTGTTATATATAGAAAACTTTGTTATCAATCAAAAAAATTTGTAATATTCACATTTCTAATCTACATTCGTACAGAATTAGCAGAACAATCTGATCTTCGAACACGGGAAATCTTAATCTTAACAACAAAATTGATGGAATTTTTTTCCAGCTTAGGGAAATCTTCATCCGATTCTTGGAGCGGCGGTTGTTTAGTGCAAACTTTCTCGTTTTATGATAATTGCAGAGTCACGAAGGGAACTCGTTCTTGTCTATTTAAGTTGACCTTCAATCTATCTCTTTCTCTTGAAACATCTTCGACATTTTGCTGTAGATTACTAATGTAATTAATAGGTCCAAGCACTTGGTCTGACTCTGCACGTTTTCGCTGCTCAACAAAATATGGAGCTGCCCATTCATAAAATGGAAACAGAACAGAAAAGCCGAAAATCCCTAACGAATACTATTGATGCATCAGCCATAAAAAAAAAACCTAGACAGCCACTGGAGAAACATACCTAAAGATATCCTTCTGGAAGTAATGATCTCAGCCTTGAAAATGGAATTTTCATGTCCTTCCGCCTCTGTTTTTCAATCATTTTAATGTTACACCTTCTTTCTGTCTGGGCAGTTGGCGTTAAGCTATAGCAAGAACGACGATCAGTTGGGAGGCTGGAATTGCATATTGTCCTCGTTAAAGAAGGAAGATTCAAAGATCGTGATGGTCAGTTGGGATTCCAGAGTTGTAATTGTCAATGAAATCGGATCTTTGGGCATGATGGGTATTGTAACTTGGGAGATCCTCAAGAGGTTGCGTTGACAGAAATGGAATGGAGTCCCATTTACTGTCTGGATCTACAAACATGCCATTGTCACACGAGAGGGATATTGAACTCATATTTAAGGGTAAATTTCAAATGAATGTTGCAGTTTACAAAGCATAGGGAAACTTGTAAAGCCAAGAAATCGTTGCCAGCGAATTAATGAAGGAATGGTTCCGGGATCTTATGCAACCAGATTAGGGTTTGATGATGAGTTCGAACTTTCAAATTCAAGAACAATATCTCTCATCCTCATAAGAAATTCGAAAACCTAAAGAACAACTTGGGTGACAAGCAATTCGGTGATCTTCTGCAACCAGATTAGGGTTTGATGATGAGTTCGAACTTTCAAATTTAAGAACAATATCTCTCATCTTCATAAGAAATTCGAAAACCTAGAGAACAACTTGGGTGACGAGCAATTCGAGAATCTTCAAGAACAACTTGGAAATTCCGGAACTTCTGGCGTACTGATACTTCGCCGAAATGCCGGGCACCTATCGTATAAGAAATGTTCCGACAATTCCACTTTCTCTAATAAAAAAATAAAAGAAAACTCATGGGATGCCCCAAATATTAATATTATAAGCAGCATAGAAGTCATCGCCAGTACAACATTGAATCAAAGTTGATGTGTCTGGTTTAAGTAGCGGGCACGTTTTATATATTAATTTCATATAAATATATGTTAGATTCGGCATACACCATGCTAGCTGTAGGATGCTCTATGGAGTCTGGACCCTGGCCGAGCAAATAGTAAACAACCGGTGAGTCTGGGATCATTTGCACTGCTCGGATGAGGTTGTGCCACGACCGTGTGAAATACTTGCAAATTTCCAAACATACTCTATCCAACTATAATATTAAACGCAAAACCCCATCTACCTATTATATTATTGTCTTTCTAGGCATATGACTCTCCCCGTACTGTTTCTTTACTTGTTTCTATGCCCTCATGGTGCGACTTCCATAGTCGTATAAAAAAACTCATTTATCGAAGAGGGTCACGAGCCTAATTAATCTGGATGAGGAACAAATATACAGTATGGACATTAAATTAGTGGGATTATATACGCTCATAGTTAGATAATTGATTTGCCAAAATCTTATTGTAGATAGATATGACCTCACTCATTTAATATCCATGGGTAAATTATTTATTTATTTTCTATACAGTATGGACAATAGATTAGTATAGACATTAAATTAGTGTTGTATATACTCATAATTAAATAATTAATTTACCAAAACCTCATTATAAACATATACAACCCTCTTATTTAATACTTATAAAGTAAATTACTTATTTTCTACCATCTAAATAAATCTATCAGACACCTTGAAAATATGTGGTGCTAGTACTTTGGTAATACACACTAATCAACCAGGAAATAAGTTTTATAATCACTTGTAATACGCAATCACCAAATCCTGCTCTAACTATCATCAACAACGCTGAAACAATAGAGTTTTGAGCGTTTATTTTAAATACTCCTTATATTCCAGGAATAAATAAAGTACAACAAACTCTAATTATTGAAGAATATGATAATTTAACAGCATAGTCGGATTCTCCCAATTTTCTAAGTTTGTTTTTTTATGTGGATTTTGTGTGAAATTTTGATGGGATTTGTTAAAATAATAAGTTGGGGTTGTATAATTAATGTAATTCAAGTATTATATGAATTTTTTAAGATGTTTAATTTATTTATGAATTTAAATATTTTAAAATAATAAAAAAATCACAATTTTAATAATTAAGAATGTTAAATTTAATAATTTAAAAAATGATAAAATAATAATATGCAATGAAATTTAAATAAAAATAAATTAATATTAATTAATTAAAAATTTGTGATTCATTAGGTAGAGAATAGTTTTTCGGATTAATCGAATTGTAAAGATTGGGTGACATTTCGAACTACTAATTGTTCATTGTGAGAACAAGGTGACAAACCACAATCGATCTAAAGAATAAATTCATGGATGCATCTTCAGGGTCAGCAGTTCAAAAATAGCTAGTTGGTGAAGAATTATTAAGTTTAATTAAAAATAATTATTAGTTAGAGTTATAAGTAGTTATGTAATAGTTAATTATTAATATTGAAAATGTAAATAAAATAATATTATGGGTTGACCTATTCAAAGTTAATAAATCTATTTATTGGATCAAATGGCAATTCTTAAATATAATATTAATATTATTTAAAAACGAATTAAATAATAATATTAGGTTAAAGATAAGTTGTTATGTAATGAAATGGTTAGTGATAATATTAAAAATATAAATTATTTACCAATTCAAATAATAATATTCTCATTTTAGAAAATAACATTATTAGGGATGTCCTATTCAATGTGAGTTAGGTTTAAGATTAGTTGTTATGTAATTAACTAGTTAGTGAATATATTAAAAAAATTTATTTAGCAATTCAAATAATAATATTCTTAGTTAGTTAGGGTTGACCAATTCAGGGGAATTAAGTAGAAAACTAGCCATTATCTTGATATAATAAATAGATTAATATTATTTAAAAGAATTTATAATAATATTTAAGACTAATTGTTATGTAATAATTAAATAGTAATGTGACCAAAAAATATAATTATTCTGATGATTAAAGTGTGTAAGGTTAAAACCTCATCGTTTGGAAAATTTTGAGAAAAATATTATTTCCCTCAATTATTGAAATTACCAAGACCAATAAGGTCTAATAGACGGAATGAAACAACAAAGGGAAGAATATCCTTAATGAAAAGAAAAGATCGGGATGAAAGATAAGAACCAACAGAAGAATGAACAAAGATAAGGCAAAGGAGATAGGAAGTGAGAGCTAGAATCCAACGTTTACTTAATTTCCAGCCATCATCCCTATTGAGGTTTTTGGCATGCCTCTCAATCTCAATTGCTTCCCTAAGTTTCCTGTGGTGGAAATGATCAATTTTAGCAAGGACTCTGGATTTTTCAATGCAGACATGGTGTTTTGATTTCTTAGCATGTTCTGCAAGGACCGAGGTGCAGGAGTGATTGTGTCTAATGCCAGCAACATTTTCACAAATTTTTTGCTTAATAGATCTTCTTGTTTCACCAATGTAGGGGATACCACATGAGCAGGGAATGAGGTGGAGCCCTTTTAAGTCCTTCAAGTCAATAGGGTCTTTGACTAATCTAAGAGAATTTTTAATGGTATTGAGAGGTTTGAAGCACAAAGAAACATTAGTCTTCTTAAGAATATGGGAGATCCTATCTGTGGTTCCTTGGATATACGGGAGATAAACCTTAGGAATAGGATCGGAAAGAGCGGGCTTAACCTTCTGCTCTTTCCTAGCTCTGTGAAAGGCTTTGAGGCTAAGGGGTATGCTATACCAATTGTTTTCAAAAACCTCAAGAAGATGAGACTTCTCCTCATCAAGATGGTCACTATTAGAAATTCTTAGAGCCTGGGTAGCGAGAGTGCTAAAAACCCCAAATTTCTGAGCTGGGAAATGATGAGAACTGGCATGGAGGTACTGTTTCGCGTGAGTCTTCTTTCAAAAAACTTGGTGACAGATGGAACCATCATCCCTCCTGGAAAGGAGAATATCGAGAAAGGGAAGGTGATCATTCTCCTCAACCTCCATAGTGAAATTGATGGAATCTGATTGAGAATTCAGGTGGCTGAGGAACAGATCAAGCTTCTCCCTTCCATGAGGCCAGATGACATAGGTGTCATCGACAAACCTCTTCCGTTTTTTAGGACGGAGAATAGCGGAGGTAAGGGCTCTTGTCTCAAAATCTTCCATGAACAAGTTTGCGACAATGGATGAGAGGGGGGAGCCCATTGCAACACCACAAGTTTGTTCATAGAACTCTCCTTAGAAACTAAAGAAAGGGGAGGTGAGGCAAAGGCCTACTAACTTGGCAGTGTCTTTATCAGTGATGTGGTTATTGATATCAATGACTTCTTGGATGGGAATTTTGGTGTATAAGGAAACAACATCAAAACTCACAAGTAAATCTCCAAGATTAATTTGATGTCTTTCCACTCTTGAAAAAAGGAGGCAGAGTTTTTCACAAAAGAATTAGTGCAACCCATAAGAGGCTTGAGCTTTTGGGCTAGGAATTTAGCAAGAGGATATGTTGGACCATTAATGGTATTAATGATTGGTCTCAAGGGGGCACTAGATTTACGAATCTTCGAAAGAACATAGATTCTAGGGGTAAGGGAGGCGCTTACAATGAGTTTTGGGAGAGGGGATTAAGAGATGGATCTACTTTGATCGCAGAATTTACCTCCTTCGAAAAAGACTTAAGGGGATTTTTCTTGAGCTTGATGTATCTCCCATTATTAAATAGATGTTCTACCATTTTGTGCACATAATCAAACTTGTCAAGAATGAAAACAGCTCCACCCTTGTCTGCCCTAAGGACGACAATGTCGAGGTCATCCCTTAGGGATTTAAGGGCAAGAAACTTGACCTTGCTAATGTTTTACCTAAGAGGTTTGGCTTTCTTAAGAATAACGATGCAGTCTTGTCTGATGGTATCCTTGATATTATCTGGAAGGTCCTTGATCCCATATTTGATGTTACAGGTGATGCCATCAGTAGGAACCTTATTCGGGGCAAGGGCACAATTGAGACATTTATTAAGGAGACTAAAGACAGAGGGATCAAAATTTTTTCTTGAGTAGATCTAATAACATTCCTTTAAAACTTAACTTTATTATTATTTTCTCTTGTATGTTATTATTATATTATATTAAATAAAATATAATTATTATTATTATTATTATTATTATTATTATTATTATTATTAAATGTGACAAAGGAGTTCTTATCGTAAACGAAATCATTGATAGTATTTTCATTATTTTTGTGTTTAATTGAGATCTTAGAATATTTATCCATATTCTATTTAATATTATCAAAAGATTTGTTGTAAAATAGAAGAGAGGGACGAAAATCAGAAATAGAGTTATCAAAACCAGGTGGAGGGGAAGAGTTGAGACCAAGATCTAAGGGAGGAGGGTCAGAATAATCAAGGGAAGAGGGCACAGAGGTATCGCATTGATCCATGTGAGGAGGGTGACGGATGGCAACCGGGGGGGAAGAGGGGATCAAAACGTGAGGGGGATGGGACATTATGGGAATGACAAAGGCCATGGTGGATAAGGCAGGAGCATATGCCTGCAAGGAGATCGCGGGGTGAGCAGGAGGTATGGTGACCAAGCAGGAGAGAAAGAAATCAGAGGGTTTAGTGGAATCAGAGAGTTTAGTGGAGAAGACCAAAATGAAAGGCATCGGAATCACCTTGTCTGCGCTAGGAGAGCCTTGGAAGGAGGAGACAGCAGCTGGAGCTGAGGGCAAGACTACGACTATCAACAAAGAGGCCTGAGAAGGAGCCGAGATAGGAGACAATGCTAGTGCAGGTTGAAGGAGACAACACTAGTGTAGGTGGAGACTAAAATGGAGAGGTTGAAGCAGATCAGAAGTCTGTGAGATGGAATTAGAATTTAGGGAGCAAACCTAGGTCTTTAAAGCATAAATCTAATTATCATCAACTACACTTATTGACAGATGCAGTTCAAGGCCAGAAATGAAACAGGAAGAGCTAGTACCAGCATATAATAGTTTCTCAAATTTAATTAGGTGCTTTTTCTTTGACACTCCTTCCACCTGAAGGGCCTTCACTGCTGAATTGCCATCGATCACCTTCCACAAAGAAATCAAAACCTTGTTTGCTAGATCCAAGTGGAGTGAAAGAAGCCATAGAGAAAGATGATCAAGATCCCTCCTTAAGAATCCTATCTTAGATCTAACCAAAATGGATCTGGATTTCTGATATTGGCCATCTTGGTCAGGAGAAGTCTCATCTTCTTGAGGATTTTGAAAATAATGGGTATAGCAGACCCCTTAGCCTCAAAGCCTTTCGCAGAGCTAGCAAAGAGTAGAAGGTTAAGCATGCTCTTGCCGATCCTATTCCTAAGGTTTATCTCCTGTATATCCAATGAACCACAGATAGGATCTCCCATATTCTTAAGAACACTAATGTTTCTTCATCCTTCAAACCTCTCAATACCATTCAAAATTCTGTTAGATCAGTCAAAGACACTATTGACCCGAAGGACTCAAAAGGGGTCTACCTCGTTCCCTGCTCCTGTGGTATCCCCTACATTGTGAAATAGGAAGATCTATTAAGTAGAGGATCAATAAACATGTCGTTGGCATCAGATACAATCACTCCTGCACCTTGGCCCTTGCAGAACATGCTGAGAAATGAAAACACCATGTCTGCATTGAAGAATCCAGAGTCCTTGCTAAAATTGATCATTTCCACCATAGGAAACTTAGGGAAGCAATTGAGATTGAGAGGCATGCCAAAAAACCTCAATAGGGATGATGGTTGGAAATTAAGTAAAATTTGGGTTCCAGCTTTCTCTTCCTAGCTCCTCTACCCTCATCTTTGTTCATTCTTTTGTTGGTTCATATCTTTCATCTTGATCTTTTCTTTTCAATAAGGATATTCTTCCCTTTGTTGTTTCATTCCATCTATTATACCTTATTGGTCTTGGTAATTTCAATAATTGAGGGAAATAATATTTTTCTTGAATTTTTCCAAATGATGAGGTTTTAACCTTACACACTTTAGCCATTAGAATAATTATATTTTTTGGTCACATTACTATTTAATTATTACATAACGATTAGTCTTAAATATTATTATAAATTCTTTTAAATAATATTAACCTATTTATTACATCAAGATAATGGCTAGTTTTCTACCTAATTCCCCTTTATTGGTCAACCCTAACTAACTAGGAATATTATTATTTGAATTGGTAAATAGATTATTTTTTATATATTCACTAACTAGTTAATTACATAACAACTAATCTTAAACCTAATTCTTAATGTTAATTATTATATAAATAAATTATACTTAGATATTCATTAGCATTTTAATTGATAAATATATTAATTAATCATGATAAATACTAATCTTCAACCTAACTCACATTGAAGTCATCCCTAATAATGTTATTTTTCTACAATGAGAATATTATTATTTAAATTGGTAAATAATTTATAATTTTTAATATATCACTAACCAATTCATTACATAACAACTTACCTTTAACCTAAATATTATTATTTAAATTCGTTTTTAAACATAATATCAATATTATATAAAAGAATTACCATTTGAATCGATAAATAGATTTATTAACTTTAGAATACGTCAACACTAATAATATTACTTTATTTACATTTTCAATATTAAATAATTAATTATTACATAACGGCTATTTTCTAACTAAATAATTGTTTTTAATAAACTTAATAATTCTTCACCAACAGCGATTTTTGAACAGCTGACCCTGAACACTGATGCATCCCTGCTATTTGTTCTCTTAGATCGATTGGTTTCTCACCTTGTCCTAAGGATGAACCACATTAGTTGGTTCAAAACGTCGACCCAATCTTTACAATGTGATTAATCTGAAAGACTATTCTCTACATAATGGATCACAAAAGTCTTAGATCTAACATTATCACCCTTCATGGAAAGGGAATGGCTAACAAGGCTCGTCAATTTGAATGGGCTCGAATGCAAATTGTGAAGAAGAAATCCGATATGGCGTTTCTCAAGAGGTGTAGGGATGCACCAGTGGTTCCAGTGTTTTCCTGTATTTCTCACCCCCTTAACAACTCTAAAAATAAACACATTTTTCTGAAATCCAACTTTGCTCTTGTTAGATCTGAGATAGGCTTATTAAGGAGGGATCTTGATCATCTTTCTCGATGGCTTCTTTTGCTCCACTTCGATCTAGCAAACAAGGTTTCAATTTCTTTGTGGAAGGTGATCAATGGAAATTCAGCAACGAAGGCCCTCTGGGTGGAAGAAGCCTCAAATAAAAAGCACCTAATTAAATTCGAGAAACTATTATATGCTGGTACTCGCTCTTACGGTTTCGTTTTCAACCCTGAACTGCATCCATTAACAAGTGTAGTTGATAATAATCAAATCTCTGCTTTAAAGACCTAGGTTTGCTCCCTAAATTCTAATTTTGTCTCACGGACTTCTGGATCCACTTCAGCATCTCCTTCTAGGTCTCCACCTTCACGAGTGTTGTCTCCTTCCACCTACACCAGTGTTGTCTCCTGTCTCGGCTCCTTCTCGGGCCTCTTTGTTGACAGTCACAGTCTCACCCTTAGCTCCAACCACTCTCTCCTCCTTCCAAGGCTCTCCTCATGTAGACAAGGTGATTTTGCAACCTTTCGTTTCGGTCTCCTCCGCTAAACCCTCTGATTTCATTCTCTCCTACTCGGCCACCATACCTCTTGCTCATCCCACGATTTCCTTGCAGGCATCTGCTCCTACCTTATCCACCATGGCCTCTGCCATTTCCATAACATCCCTTCCCCCTCGCATTTTTCTCCCCTCTTCCCCCCCAGTCGCCATCCCTCCACCTCCTTGTGTGGATCAATGTGATACCTCAATGCCCTCTTCACTTGATTATTCCAACCCCCCTCCCTCAGATCTTGGTCTCAGCTCTTCCCCTCCACCTGGTTTTGATAACTCTATTTTTTATTTTCCTCCCTCTCTTCCTTTTTACAACAAATCTTTTGATAATATTAAATATAATATGGATAAACATTCTAAGATTTCAATTAAACAAAAAAATAATGAAAATACTATCAATGGCTTCATTTACGATAACAACTCCTTTGTCACGTTTAATAATAATAATAATAATGATATTAATTATAATAATAATAATAATATAATAACAACAATAACAATAATAATAATAATAAGTTAAGTTTTAAGAATGTTATTAATCTCTCAAGCAAAAATTTTGATCCCTCTATCTTTAGTCTCCTTAATAAAGGTCTCAATTTTTCCTTGCCCCGAATAAGATTCCTACTGATGACATCATTTATAGCATCGAATACGAGATCAAGGACCTTCCATATAATATCAAGGAGACCATCAAACAAGACTGCATCATTATTCTTAAGAAAGCCAAACCTCCTAAGAAAAACTTCAGTAGGGTCGTGTTTCTTGCCCTTAAATTCCTAAGGGATGACCCCGACATTGTCGTCCTCAGGGCATACAAGAGTGGAGTTGTTTTCATTCTTGACAAGTTTGATTATGTCCACAAAATGGTAGAACATCTATCTAACAATGGGAGTTACATCAAGCTCAAGAAAAATCTCCTTAAGTCCATTTCTAAGGAGGTCGCTTCTGTGATCAAAGCATATCCATCTCTTAATCCCCTCTCCTGGAAACTCATTGTAAGCACTCTTCTTACCCCTAGAATCTATGGAATTCTGAAGATTCATAAATTTGGTGCCCCCTTGATACCTATCGTTAATACCATTAATGGTCCAACCTATCCTTCACTAAATTCCTAGCCCAAAAGCTCAAACCTCTTGTGGGTCACACTGATTCTTTTGTGAAAGACTCTACCTCCTCTGTTCAAGAGTGGAAAGACATCAAATTTGTTATGAAACCAGCTCAAAGAAAGATAGAAACGATAGATCAATGCCTTAGAATTTAGCCTCTTCGAGGGGGCAACCTCCTTTACATTACACAAATGAATGATTCTTTTATGATTCAAATGATAAAACATCCTTTTTATATATAGGAGTCTAAGGAGTCACAATATAACCCAGCCGACCTAACAATAATAATATGAAGGCACAAAAAAAAGAATAGAGGGATTCTATGGGGCACAGTAATAACAATATGAGGACAATAGGGGCACAACAATATTAATAAGGGATACAACTACAATAGTTATCTGGCTGAGGTAATCAACTAGTATTATTAGGGAACCTACACATGACCCTCTCCTTCAAAAAAGTGTATGTCCTCAACGTTTGAGTAGTTCTGGATGCTTCTATATAAATTCTCATCCTCCCATGTGGAATCTTCCAGCGGAATAAAGTTCTTCCACTTCATTGAGCATACTCAAAAAATTGGTCCGATTTCATAGTTTGATTGAGTTCTTGTTTTATGTGACTTTCTTCGAGTTCCAATATAATTTTTCCTTCCTCGTTAAGTTCTGGCAATATTGTTTGAACTGGGAAAGCTTTGTCGCCAGATAACCTTCTTTAAACATGAAACATGGAAAACTGGGTGCACTCGAGAAGTTGTAGGAAGCTCCAATTTGTATGCCATAGTACCAATATTTTGCAACACCTTGTATGGACCATAATACTTTGGTGATAATTTATTATCCTTACTAGCTTGCTTGAGGGACATTTGTTTATATGGTTGTAGTCGTAGGAATACCCAATCACCTACATCAAAACTTCTTTTGCTATGATGTTGATATGCCTGTTGTTTCATTCTATTCTGCACCAACATGAGGTTATCCTTTAAGAGTTGGAGGAATTGTTGTTGATGCTTGATCTGATGTTCCACTGCTTGAACCTTAGAATTTTCTCTTAAATATGATGTGATGGATGGTGGTTGATATCCATAAAGTGCCATAAATGTGGTCATTTTTGTTGCTGTATCGAATGAAGTGTTATACCACCATTCATCCAGAGGCAACCATTTGACCCATTGTGTATGTTTATCAGATACAAAGCAACAAAGATATCCTTCCAAACATTTGTTTACTATCTCAGTTTACCCATCAGATTGAGGATGATAGATAAGATGAGCTATGAGCTAACTGAGTACCAAGACAAGAAAATAATTCTGTCCAAAAATTTCCAGTGAAAATGGGATCTCTGTCACTTACAATAATCTTTGGGTTTCCATGTAGCTTTTGAATTGTTTCCATAAATGCAGTAGAAACTATACAGGCTTTAAATGGATGTGATAATGCACAAAAGTGTGCATACTTGGTAAGTCTGTCAACTACCACCATGATGACACTCTTTCCCTCAGACTTGGGTAAACCTGTGATAAAATCCATTGAAACCTCCTCCCAACATTGGCTTGGAATGGATAAAGGTTGTAATAGACCCGGGGTCCTAATTGTTTCCACTTTATTTTGTTGGCAAACGAAACATTCTGCCACAAACTTTTTAATATCCGATTTATGGCCATCCAAAAAAAAGTTTCCTTCTTAACCCCATGGTAAGTTTTTAAAAATCTTGAGTGCCTCCTAAGGGAGAAGTGTGCCATTCCATAAGAATCTTTTGTTTGAGTTGGGAATTCTTACATAGGTATAAGCGATCATTGTACCATAACGAATCATTTTGCCAGCTAAATGTATCAGATGTACTGGAATCTTGTTGTAACTTTCGAATAAGTGCCCACACTTGTTCATAATTCTTCCATTCCCCCCTTGCTTCGTTTATCCAATCTGGTTGGATAATAAAAATGGTGCACAACAATGCTTCCACATCCTCATATTTTCTTAAGAGTGCAACTGCCACCACATTTTTCTTCCCTTTTTTGTAGATGATTTCAAAGTAATAACCCAACATCTTTGTGACCCACTTTTGTTGCTCTTCAAAGGATAATCTTTGTTCTACAAAGTATTTAAGGCTATCATGATCCGTTTTCACCTTGAAGTGTCTTCCCATTAGGTAGGGTCGCCATTTCTTAAGTGCATGTAGTATTGCTAACATTTCCTTCTCATAAATAGCTTTTTGTAAAAACTTTCCCTTGATTGGACAACTTTCAAAAGCAATGGGTCTTTCATCTTGTATTAAAACAACACCAATTCCATTTCCTGAAGCATCACATTCCACAATAAAGGTTTTTGTGAGTTCCAGTGTAGCTAAGACCGGTGCTTGGCACATTGCCTCTTTAAGATGTTCGAAGGCCTTTGTTGCTTCTAGACTCCATGAAAATGCATCTTTCTTCAATAATGTTGTTAGAGGTGTTGCTATTCTCCCATTATTCTTAACAAACTTGCGATAATACCCTGTCAACCTAAGAAATCCTCACACATGCTTTAGGATGTGAGTATTTTTCATTCCTTAATGGCTTTAATTTTGCTAGGGTTTTCCTTAACCCCTTCATGAGATACAATATGACCTAGATATTCCACCTCTTGTACTCCAAAGAAACATTTGGATCTTTTTGCATATAATTGTTTCTCCTCCAATAGTTGTAGTACCTTGTCAACATGTTCAACATGATCCTTCCAAGACTTGTTGTAGATTCATATATCATCAAAAAATACTAACACAAATTTTCTAAGGAAGGGTTTGAAAATGGAATTCATCAATCCTTGAAATGTAGAAGGTGCATTGATAAGGCCAAAAGGCATGACCAAAAATTCATAATGACCCTCATGAGTTCTAAATGTTGTTTTCAGAATGTCTTCAATCTTCATTCTGATTTGATGATATCCTGAATGAAGATCCAACTTGGTGAAGTAAAT
>APFE031148980.1:0-10515 GCA_000404065.3 Pinus taeda
TTGAGGTAGTAATGACAATTCATCCCTTCATGATGGTATGCCTATTCTCTGACACGCATCACATGCCTTATAATACGCTTTGGAATACTTATGTAACGTTGGCCACTAGAGACCTACACACAAAATATTCTCCATAGTTGCCTTTCCTACATAATGTCCTCCCATAGTCCCTCCATGAGCTTAAGCGAGAATGCTATTTCTCTCAAAATATGGCACATATCTTCACAATATTTCATCAGCACCCATCTTATAAAAATGTCCCACAATCACTGAAAATTTTGTCACACGCACTACAAGTTCCTTCTTTTGTTGACTTGTATAACCTTTTGGTGCCATCCCCATAGTCAAAAAGTGAATAATATTGGCAAATTGATTATCCACTACGTGCACTGTGAAGAGATGTTGTTGGGATGGGGTCCCCTATGGGCAGTTTTGGGGCAAAAGCCCAAGTTTTGATGTAAAAAGATGTAAAGTCTTCGTAAATTGTGGTCGCAGAGCATGTAGCTAGTTAAGAGTAACAAAAGGGTTTTACCCTCATTTATGTAATCTTGAGTCGGATTTTTGTAGATCTACCCATGGTGATTGTATAAATAGGTGTGTCTTAGAGAGTCTAAGACAAGTAATCAAATTTATTCTATGGGTACAAGCAAAGAAGTCTAGCGCAGAGAAGTAGTCTTAGAGGGGAAAAGGCGCTGCAGCTGAGTGCGTAGAGGCCTAGAGTAGTGTTTTCAGTTGAGTGTGTGGACCCCTGCAGCTGAGTGTGTAGGAAATTATTGAGTCTGTAAACCTATATTAAAGATCAGTTAAGAAGATTGTTGCATAAATTCCTATGTTTTATCTCTTTATTTATATTATGTATGATTGCGATATATCCTGGGATGAATGATGTCATTATGAAATAATGATACATTGATGTGTGACTTTACTTGATCTATATTACTATCTGAACACAATAATGTTAAGTGAGTACACGAAGATCCTAACACTTTCCGTTAAAGTTATTAAACACTTAGGTAGATCTGAGTAAATATTGATCTAAGGGTAATCTAGGGTGTGCGTAAACATCTAATTGGCCTATTCAGGGTCCGCAAAAGCCAGTCATAGACCTTCACAGAGGTCTAAAGGCCGATTAAAGGAAGTTACAGTGGTAAGCCATAATGGTTTATAGATTTGTGCAAAGGTATATCTAGGTCGCAAAAGGACATCACACTGATCTCTGGGTGCAAAAACTTGGTTCCAGCATCCCCCATAATGCTTCGGGTGAGACTTCATTCTACGCACCACAGATCGATGCCAAAAGGGCCAGTAGTGTAAGGATTTGTTTGGCGCAACTAACTTTGAACCTGGGTCAGGACCCCCTAAGCCAAAAAATGGTATGGGTAGAGCTAGTGGATCTTTACAGCAAGATCACTATGCTAGTTGAGTAACTCGGGGGAAACTCATGACCTTTGTGTTGGGGGCCTACTGGGATGGGGTCCCCTAGGGTCAGTTTTGGGGCAAAAGCCCAAGTTTTAGGGAAAAATCCCAAGTTTTGATGTAAAAAGATGTAAATTATCCGCAAATTATGGTCGTGGGATGCATAGCTAGTTAAGAGTCAAAAAAGGGTTTTACCCTCCTTTATATAAGCTTGAGTCAGCCTTTTGAAGATCTACCCATGGTTCGTGGACCATGGGATTTTATAAATAGGTGTTTATTAGAGAGTCTAAGACAAGTAATCAAAGTTAGTCTATGGGTACGAGCAAAGAAGTCTAGCGCAAATAAGTAGTCTTCGAGGGGAAAGGCTCTACAGCTGAGTGTGTAGACCCCTGCAGCTGAGTGCGTAGGGAAGTATTGAGTCTGTAAACCTATATTAAATATCAATAAAGAAGATTGTAGTAGAAATACTTGTGTTTTATCTCTTTATTTATGTTATGTATGATTGTGATATATGCTAGGATGAATGATGTCTTTATGAAATAATGATGCATTGATGTGCAAATTTACTTGATCTGTATTACTATATGAACGCAAGTAATGTTAATCATTACACAAAGATCCTAACACTTTTTGTTAAATTTATTAAACATTTAGGTAGATCTAAGTAAATATTGATCCAAGGGTAATCTAGGGTGCGCGTACACATCTAATTGGCTTGTTCAAGGTCCACAAAAGCCAATCGTAGACCTTTGAGGAGATCTAGAGGCTAATTAAAGGAAGTTACAGTGGTAAACAATAAGGGCTTAGAGATCTGCATGAAGGTAGATCTAAGTCATAGAAGGACATCACACTGATCTTTGGGTGTGGAAAATTGGTTCCAGCATCCCCCCATACTGATTCGAGTGATACTTCAGCGTGTGCACCATGGATTGATGCTGAAAAGGCAAGTAGCATAGGGATTTGTTTAACACAACTAACTTTGAACCTGGGTCAGGACCCCCTAAGCAAACAACTGTGTGTTTGGAAACCCTTCCTCCAAATTATTGGGCTCCTCTCTTGTTTTTATCTGCGACAGATGATCAAGCCATGCATTCAACCTTCTTGGCTTCACAATTACTTCAAAGTCATACTCCTAGAATAGTAGCAACCATCTGCAGATCTTGTCCCCCAATACAATCTTATTTACTAGGTATTTGAAGGTAGAATGATCCGTGCACATGTTGAAATTTGCTCCTAACAGATAGTTCCTGAACTTCTGCAGCACGTATACATGCCCAATCCTTTGCACTCAATCGTTGAGTAATTCTTCTTGTCCTTAGATAATTTCCTACTCATGAAGGCTATATGGTGGTCCATTTCTCCTTCATTGGCTTGCATTAACATTGCACCCAATGCAATGCAAGAGGCATCAACGTCTACATGAAATTCTTTCTTCCAATCGGGAATACCAAGATTGGCGTGGTGATCATATTTTCTTTGAAAACATCTAAGTTGCACTAACATTCTTTGTCCCAGTAGAATGTTGCATCCTTGTTTAGCAACTTCTCCATAGGCGTGGTAATTTGAGCATATTCTTTGATAAATTTCCTATAATATCTTGTATGTCCCAACGTTGCATGTAATTGCTTTACGTTCCTCGGGGCCTCCATATTCACTATCATAGAAATATTTCTAGGGTCCACCATCAACCTTTGCTTGCACACCACATGACCCAGTAATATTTCAAAGGGAACATAAAATATTCATTTCTTCAAGTTCAACACCATCTGGTATCTGTGACACATATCCAATATCAAGCGTAGACTTGTTGCATGGCTCTTTACTAATCCGAACATTGTCCAGTAATCAAAGTATACTTCCAGAAACTTATGAATGAACTCCTTGAATGTTGCGATGACTATTCGAGAAAATATCACAGGTGCATTCTTGAGTCTAGATAGAATCACAGTGTATTCAAAACAACTCCACTCCATCATGAATGTCTTTTTTCTCCTATCTTGAGGCACGATCTTAATCTGATGGTACCCTGAAAAACCCATTAGTGAATGAGTAGGCCTCCTGCCCTCCAACATTATCTAATACTCCATTAGTAAACGACATCGGGAAGGGATCGTGGACACACGCATTGTTAATATTTCGTAGATCTAAATCTACACAAATCCTTATCTCGCTATTCTTCTTCTTCTCCTAAAGAACCATTAGGCTCACCCAATCAGATTCTTCAACTGGTTCTATGATTCTTGCTTCTAGCATCTTATCCAAATCTAAGCGAACATTTTCCTTGTATTTAAGATTAAGGCGATACGTACTCTATTTAACAGGCTTCACGTCCAGCTTCGGAGTGAGTTTCGTAATTCCCAAATCACCAACTATGCCCTTCAAGTCTGAAAACTTGGTAGGTAAAATATCTTGATATTCACAGAGTAACTCAGTAACTTTATCCATAGTAGTGTCAACTAGTAATCTCCAATCTTTTCAAACTTTGGTTTGGCTTCTTATCCATTGTTTACCTGCTTTGTCTTCAACGATGCGGTGATGTCTGGGTTGTCAATTTGTGGACCCTAGACTTCACGATTTCCTTCAACCTAGGGTATGTTAATATTTTTCAGATCTTCGTCCTCCTCTTTAGTGGTCACTTTATAACATCCCAGCACATGGCGCAACTAGGTATTCCAATCTGGTTCGACCCACTCTAGAGGTTCTTGTGGCGTTTTGAAGATAACTGCCTTAATCTCCTATAGGGCTTCATCGATGTTGATGAAGTCGTCTTCAAAACTGAAGATTAATAAGAATCCTTCTCTCAATATATCCCACTCTATGGTGCCATGGTGGAGATTTGTTTCCAAATACCATTCATGGGGATTCTATCCAAAGTATGGCAGATTAAGTGTACCCACTCCAGTTGTAGCTTTGTTTCATAAGATTTAGTCCATTTCTCTAAGTGATCATGCAGATCATCTTTCTTGCCATATTTCTCATTCAATCTAGTGTTAGGATTTCCAAACCGCAACCTCATCATTCTTATGTAATCCCACCATCCATCAAAGCTATCCTTGTGTGTACCCCACCATCGTGTAGACGTAGCGCATAGTGCCAAATCTAATTCTTGGAAGCGGTGATCATTAGGGACTTCACACTCAAATGCATCCAAAAATTTATCCACATCAGTTAAGCCATCATAATAGGGTAAGTTTCTTACCTTTGATGAAACACACCACAGTGATTTCGTCATCATATTTCATTTCAGCGTGGATACTTCATGTAAATGATTTTTCCAATGTTCCAACTCTTCATCTGAATCAGAGATAAAAAAACTCTCCCGGTCCCATGCAATCCATCCATCTATCATCGGATTGTTCTAGTCTTGATCTTGTGCTATTATGTTGTAGATCTGATCCAGATCATCCTCACTTTCTTCATAGTCGCGGGCGGGTTCAGTGTAGTGTGCCCCTTCTATAGGGTCCAATGACACTACAACTCGAAGTGATTTATTCTAAAATGACATTGTCCTCTTTTTCAGATTGATGACCCCATTCATGTTAATGGCCCAGTCATTTCCCAAGAGCGCAGGGTATGGATTACTATCATTAATGATCTCTATCACTTCAAAGTCAGCCATCATGCTTACACCTTCAATATCAACAGTTAATCCATATGGTCGTCCCATAGGGATGATCTTCTGCTAGTTTTTCATTCAAAGCTAGATCAAAGACCACTACATCACAGGTCTCCCCATCCTTTCCCATGTTTTTTTCGAAAAAAAGTTCTCATCGGACCCCAGATCCAAGATGACCTGGCCCATCTCACAATCCCCTATTTGTGGGGTGAGCCTCATCTTGCAACCTATTCTTGCCTTATGTTTGCCAAATTTTCTAACTATGTTGTGTCCATCAAGGATGTTCCCTTTGCTGGTACATTTTCTAATTAACTCCTACAGGGGCTTCACAGCTTTGCTATCATGCATTAGTTTCATGCAGGTCTCCAAGAATTTTGTAAGTATAGAGGGATCAACCTCTATAAGCACGTTGGTGTCCTGCATCTTGTCTTGACTTCCTGAGGTGGATGCCTCAGTGAAGCTTTTCTTGGCCTCCATAAATTTTTCCTTCATTCGTTCCATATCAAAAGAAACTTATTTTTCTGGGGCCTTGTGGACCCATCTATCTTCTTCGGAATGTTTTCCTTTATCATCACCAGATGTGATTCCACTCCTTACCACTATATTCACGCTATGATCCTCCTCGTGGGGCTCAGCTCTCATCATTTGTAAGTTTTGCATAGGTTGCTAAGGCTACAGTTTCTTCTCTTGCATCTTAGCTATCAACATCAGGAATTCTTCTATAGTGTGGCCAAACTGGCTATAGTATTGACATGATGGGTGTTTCTGATTCTGACACTCTCACGCGTAGTGCCCTGGTGTTCTGTAGTTGTAATAGATAACCTGTCCCGAACCTTTATTAGGCCCTCCTCAGCCTCGGTCTCATCCTCATCCCTGATAACCTCTGCGCGCTCCTCCTACACCCTGCTTTCCAGGCCAAGTTTCTTCTTGCATCCAGTATGTAGGTGTTCTTTCCATCATTAGCTCATAGCTACAATAGTGGCACTCATTATGGCCCATTGATTTGCAGAAGTTATAAAACAACTATTGTGGTGTCAGGATGAACTTTTGAAGAAAATGATAGTTATTCATCACATATTGTCCAGCAACCTAACAGATAACACACCATAACGTAGCCCCCATGGTCGATTTTGTTGCAACTTCTGGTCTCAGGGGAATTGGTCCTCCTCCTATGATATATTTCACAAATATTGGATAGTGGTATTCATCATGCCCCTAGCTCTTACACTTCAAACACTAGACTTTCGTGTGCACCTCTGGTTTAGTCTCCTTGTCTTTCTTCAAGCTCTACAATTCCAAGCAGAGGCTCTATAATTGGGAGTGAATCTGTTGTACCACCAAGGTCACATCTTGAATGGGAATTGCATGCAACCTCATCGCGATTTCCAAATCTTCCACCTATGTTCCTATTTTCTATTGTGATAAAGCAATTCTCAGGTGGGGCAGAAGCGAAGCTATAAACCATCGTGATGCTGGCCACCTATGAGCTACATTTTAGCTTCTTGAATCACACATTTCAACCTTTGATATAACTCCCAAGGGATCTCATCAACCCTCATCGTGATTTCCTTAAATCCGACTTCTGACTGCGAGTCACACTTAGGCTTACTAAACTCCTTGTTAAAGGCAGCCTTAGTCTTTGCTAGTGATATCAAATGATTGTCAGAACAATACTTAATATACCACGTCAGCACCAGATCCTACAAAGCAGTAACGTATTGTGCCTTCTTGATATTGTCCTCAGTAATCTGCTATGTTGTCCACATAGCATTCGCAACAAACCAAAACTGCTTTGTTTCTTCACTCCCTATGCCCTTGAAAATCAGCAACGTCATAATGTTAGACATCTTGAATGGCGATGGTAGTGTTGGAGGTGTGGGCGAAGGTGTATGTGGTGAAGGTGGACATGCACATAGACGTGGAGTGGATGGTTGATGTGTCCATGTAAAACCCTGTGTTATCAGCTGAACAACACTCCACGATGAGGCCTATACCGCTCCCTCATCGTCGCTTGAAGAAGGTCCGATCAACAAGCTATATTTAGGACCTGACCTCTCTCAATCTCTGAAAAGTTTTCCACTTCGTGTAGCTTCGAACATCAAGGCAATGGCATAACATGTCTTTCACATAACAACATTTTAATATAGGTATTCAAATATCTTAAATAGTTACCTCGTGATCCTTTGAAAAATCATCGCTCTACCTCATTGTAGTTGCCTCATGTATCAACTGTGAATTATGTAACAAATCCTCTTATTATTTGATTGAGCCAGTGATCGACAGCCCATGCAATATGATTTCCAGAGGCTTCTAATCATCATACCAGCTCTAGAGTCCACACTATGGACCATCAAGCTTCCACCTCCCTTGGCTGGCTGTCAAATTAGCTAACCACTCATACAATTAGATTGAGAAGGTGCAGAAGAATATTTCATGTATCACCGTATACAAATATCTATCCAACAACTGGTCCTTTGACAAGCGTGGATTCTTATTTTCTTGCATTGCGAATTCGTGAATTTTTCTATCCAGCCACTTTTCAATTTCTTTCTTCGTCAGGTTGCAGTGATGTAACATCACACATCTCTTTCAAGTAGATCTTGCTCCTGGAAATGGAACCATTTGTTGTCATAGGGGGTCCTAAACCTAGTTAAGAGTTAGTTGCGCCAACCAAAAAATCCCTACACTACTGGCCGTTTCAGCAACAACCCGCGTAGCGAAGGCTGCAGTCTGACTCGAAGTAGTATGGGGGGGGTGCAAGAACCAAGTTTCTACAACCAGAGATTAGTGTGATGTATTTTAGCGCCCTAGATCTTCCTTCATATAGATCAATAAGCCCTTAGGGCTTAGTGCTTCAACTCTACTAAAACAGTCTTCAAACCTTCGCGAAGGTCTATGATCAGCCTTTGCAGACCTCTAACAATTGATCTATTCACTTACATGCATTAGAGAATAATCCTAGATGAGGGTTCACACAGATCTACTTAGGTTAATTAGTAAACATAATAGGATTCATCATAGTCTTCGCGAAAGTACTTAATATTCATTGCGTACATCTATTAAGAATTATTCAAGAGAATCGAGCATCATTAGATAAATATTTCATAAGAACATTATTTATCCACAACATATATCATAAACATAAATAAATAGAGATAAACATATATACACAGTATTTATTCAGTAACTTTCTTTATTTATCTTCAATTCATCATTATAGACTCAAAACTACCATATGCACTCAGCTGCAGGGGTCTGCGCACTCAGCTGCGAACTCTACCTAGGCCTTTGCGCACTCAGCTGTAGAGCCTTTCTCTCCTATCTGACCCACTTCTCTGTCGCTGGTACTTTCCTCTTACTGACCCATTACATCTAATATTTTCTCTAACATATATGTCTTAGACTCTCTAAGACACACTTATTTATACAATCCCATGGTCCGTGGACCATGGGTGGATCTCAAAGCCAACTCAAACTTTACATAAACAAGGGGCTAAACCCCCTTTGAGTCCTAATGATCTACGCACTCCACATCTAGAAATTGTGGAGACTTTACATTTCTTACAAAAAAATACATCAAAACTTGGGTTATTTTAACCCCAAAACTGACCAAATGGACCCCGTCCCAACATAAGGGATATGATGCTTATATCAATCAACAAGGGAATCTAGAGGGTCACACCTCCACCCTTAAAGTAATACCAAAATTCACCTCCTTTCTAGGAAGTCTAGAAACCACTGCCATAGGAAAAGTTGCATCTAATGTCCAGCACTAAAATCTTGTGCCACTTGTCCTCTCAGTGAACACTACAGACTCATTGTTCCAGGGTGCACCCCCTATGTGCATCTAATTCCATCTGGAAATGTTCATGACTAAAAAAAATATATCCTTTCCCTTCCATTCTCTACTACACAGTCCCTCAAGCAATCTAGCCACCCCTTTCGTGTAGTTGATCACCTTCCAAGTTCTCAGGCATAAGCTATCTTGGGTGATCCATCCCTTGGCAAGGCTTCCTCACATCGGATGATCAAAAAACCAAGGCATATACCTACTTAAAGACCATCATATTGGCCATATCATGCTCAAGGAAATCAATGGACACTATTGGGTACTAGTGTCCCACAATGGCCCTACTCCTAAAATGCTTTGCCAACATACTCTTGCATTTTCCAATTTCTTTCACACTGCTGCTAATTCTTGTAGTCGGTTTCAACTACCCAACTGAGAATTTTTTTGCTTCCTATACCAATCACATAACTTTTACTAGATTCAAAATAAATTGAAATAACTTCAAATCATACCTCATTGGTAGCTCATTGTTAAGGTACACCTACAATCTTGTTTACTCCATGTCACAACAAGTCAAACTAACATCTTTGATAAAATCATCATGTACGAACATATCACATCAGGTTAGCTCATAAAATAACCATCATAGATCAACATCATAAATCACATGTAACCATAATAAAAAAGAATCATAGATCACATGTAATCATCACAAACTAGAATCAAAAATCACATGTATAATAAAAATGAAATAAAATATTGATACTTATCCTTTCATCATTCGTTAGCTTCTACCTTTGTCTTTATTACATACACACTCTGAATCAGTTGCCACACCAGAAAAACACCCAGTACCTTCTCCTAAACCATGCGCACGTACACATAATGTGCATCACACACATACAATCACACACTTCATCCAACACCATGCAATACATTCACCTACACCTAACATACAACACATACACCTACACATGGTGTACAATACAACATAAATACATTTATAGAGTACAACACAATGAATGCATATGTCATGATATCATGACTACAAAATGCACATACATAGTACCACATGCTTGCAACATGGCATGTATGACATGCACTCAATTCCACATGTACACTAGTACCACATCTACAAAGAACCACCTACACAATGTGTGCAAAACATCACATGTACACAACACCACCTGCATGATGTGTACATAATGCCACATCTAGACTGCACCACTGTACAACATTTACACAATACCACATGTACAGAATACCACATGCCAAACATGTTTGCGACACCACATGTACATAGTGCCACATGCACAACATGTACACAACACCACCTACACACAGCGCCACTTGTACAACATGTATGCAGCACCACATGCACACAACACCACTTGTACAATCATGCACACAACGCCATATGTACATAGCGCCACATGCACAACATGCACACAACACGACCTGTACACATGACTACATATCCAACATGTACATAGAATCATCTATACACAACACTGCATATCCAACATGTGCACAACACCATATACAATATTCACACAACATTATATGTACCATTGGTAGGCCCCTATACTACTAGGGTAACCCCTTATTGTTATTGGTACAACCCCCTTATTATATTGAAGTACCCATGTAGTGCCCATATTGTTACTATTGTGCCCCATAGAAGCCCACTATT
>APFE031148980.1:13210-35553 GCA_000404065.3 Pinus taeda
TTATTGTTATGTCAGCTCTTATTATATTATGACCCCTTAGACTCCTATATATATAAAGGAGGTCTTTTCATTTGTATCATCCAAGAATTGTTCATTTATGTAATGTAAAGGAGGTTGCCCCTTCAAAGAGGCTAAATTCTAAGGCGTTGATATATCTTTTCTATCTTTTTGTGAGTTGGTTTCATAACAACCATCCTGTACATAACATTGCATAAACAAAATGTACACACACAATATATACACAACACTACATATGCACACATCATAGATGCAACATGTACAACATATATAGCATATGCATAATAGTAGTACCACACATCCAAAACCACATTGTCTCTACCAAGTAACCTTGCTTCCAACGTCTTATCCATGCTTGTCCTATCATGTTGTAGACCACACTACTTTGATTTCATTGACGTATCCCTCAGTATAACCTGTCCATAACATAAGCATAGGAATAATACAAGCATACAATATAAATTCATATTCACATGATACTGACCTCATATATTTGTCATGCAATACTCTTCCCACTTGATTCCTCATAGTCAAGAACCTATTCATGTTATTCACCTGCGTAAGTAATCATTCCTCCACAAGGACGATTCCTGATGACCCTGTAAAATAGTGACATAGATACATGGATACATACATACACATACATGGACATTAGCATAAAACAATCATGGTCCTATTAGACAATGACATACTTACGTACATATATACTTATAAACATTATCATAATCATGATCATGACATAATTACCAAATAGCATAAGTTCTACATCAAGAGAACTTCCTTATTTGTGCATAGCATGCACAACATTGAGAACAATTATTCCCAACATAGCCATGGCATCTAAGACCTCAGATCCATTTAGTTATCCTTTCCGTTTACATTTCTCATGACTATACTTCCATTGTCCATTTACACCGATGGACCCAATCATTCCAACTCGTTGTCATAGGCTTACCTTCCACTGCACTTATGCACCGAGATTCATCCATGTCTTACATTACTTGTTGGGTACCACACAACTCTCCCCAAGATCCATCAACTTTCCTCTTTCCAAACCAGTTCCCAAGGCTCTCAAAACAATAAAAGGAAATAACAAGAAGTAAGCAAGAAGAATACGATGGAAAACCAACAATAATATAACACCTCAAACAAAGTGGCATGATCATGCACTAGACACAATCAAAATTGCAAATCAAGTGCAAGAAAATCACAAGACTAACATCATACACCATGGCTCAATCCCCATTGTTCCTAGTGCTTCCAGAGGAAAGCTAAAACTGAGCCTTCTTTGAGATTTTATGGAAACCTCTCTTTCCATGCAACTCCCTGCATCATGCTGCCATACACACATAACTGTCAATTTGTAAGTAAACATGAAAATACTCTAGTTACCTCACCTTATTGTTCTAAGCATGTTTCTTGCAATTGAACACATCAATTCCATTTCTCAAGTGACTCCAATCCTTTGAAAGATCCACCTATAACTAAAAACTAGCTAATATACCTATCAAGAACATGTTCATAAATATAGCATTTATCCACATAATGTCAGACATTAGGGTTAAGAATACTTCTCGTATGCAAAGCACTCATTCGTTTGGAATTAGGGTTTCAAAACATTTCCAAAAGAATTCTTGCCCAATTCCTTTATTTTACATTTTTACCTTATTGAAATCGACGCTTACTATGTATTATCACATCACCCAACTACTAGTTATGTAAGAAAATCAAATATTACCTTTTCATGCTAATACCAAGCATGTCACCCTACAATTTCTCACACATGTCAACCACATGTTCCAATCATCAAGACAATAATATATATCAATTTTAAATTAACCTTTACCGAGACTAACAATCATGTCATAACCCCTATTCAACTTAGATTCATTAGACATAATGTTACAACTTTTACCTACTATACTCAAATACATATAAATTGTCTCAACACATATGTATTAGTACAATCATCTTAAAACAAGATCATTTGGACACATACCCATATTATTCAATTCATCAAACATTCAACCAACTTGCAAACATACCATGTTAAATAAATCAACTAGAGAATGTAATCAAACAGTCAAGCACCAGATATATGGCATAAGAAAACACATACCTTAGTGTATCTCAGGGTAGGCTATCTTGTCTACAAAATCAATCAAGTTAGCACGATATAACTTCACAATATATCAACTCAACCACAAATAATATCATGATATCCATAACAGTAATTAACTAACATGTTCACACCATAAGACGTAAACAATTATCATTCATACATAATAATCACATCCACACAGTCACTCTAGATTAGTATGACATAATATCACAACATATTATCTCATACCTAAATTTCATAACCATTATCATCTGCATAGACCAATCTAGGTTAGCATGATACATGTAACATCGAGATCTCCAATGCAATGAACATAACCATCATGCATATGACCAATCAGAATTAGTATGCTACATACAACATAAAGATCTTAATGGAATACCCTAATCACCAAGTTACTAGTGTATAACAACAATAATCTATATATCATGCTCATCAACAACATACATCCTAATCATCGAGTTATCTAACATAAAACAACAATAACAATGTGTACAACCATATGATACCATCATTCTTGACTACCTGATATATGTGCATATGACTATACTAATCAACTATCATTTATCATGAATGTAACCATAACATCAAAAGACATGTACATAAACCTAATGTATATAGCCCTATTGCATATAGCAATCCTTAACTTACATACCTACATGCCAACATACAAGACAAGTACGATGATCTTCCCTTACCCTAAAGTCTAATGTTGCCACCTCATTATGATCATCTACATCTCCTGCTCTATCTAAGCCAACTTATTAGCATCATAACAACCAATAGCACCATGATGATCTAAATTTCATGCCATGACTTCACAAGGCATGTTTGACCTACTATTCATGCATAGTTATAATCAATACCATACATGCATATAAACTGCATATAGACATATAACACATGAGTATGAAACCACATACACATCATTCTAGCTAGAGTCTGATCATCAATGCATGACCACATAAACCACACAAACCATGACCTCATGCATGAAAACAACCATTAATCCATCATACAGATTGTCACATGCAACCATCAACATGCATAAGAAATTCCTAATCAAATACATATATGCATGAACGCATGTAGTCGAGCATAAGAAATCAATTCTTGTAACCAACCTACAATACTAATACATGTAATCAAACATACAAGAATTAAACCTAACATATAAGGATGTAATCAAGTGACATATAACAACATGTAACCAGTCACATACTCATGACAATGCATTCCATAATAACAACATCAAGTTTCACATGATGACATCACTACAACCCTGATCAACATCACGCAAATGCAACAAGCACATGGAATGCAAGTGTAAGAGATACACATGCAACTGGCATGCATGCATGACCAACACACAACCCATCTAGTCTGAGGGGTGAACCATGCTTTGATACCACTTTGTAACACCCTCATCCCACATCTACCCAAGTAACTAGCCAACCGAGGTAAACATGTGATGAGAGGCTACTATGATTGGATTCGACCTCCTATGTGACCTTAAGGAAGTGGAATCGACTGAAACATAACACATAGATGTTCAACATTAGCTTCAGGACCCTCATGTACCAATCCAACACTTCATACATCTTTCCCTTGGGTTCTACTAAATTTTTTACCATCTTAAGCCTCAATCGCTCTCATGTTATAGGCATGATAGTGCCGAGAAACCCAAATTCTCTCTCCCAGGCTTGCTTGCCATCATCTAGAGACTCATTTTCTAGTTTTGTGCTAGCATCCTTGGGCTTTGAGCCACTTTTTCAGGCCCATAGCTCAGGTCACTGCCTAGAATGGAATGATAACTTAGGAGCAGTAAAAGAACAAGAAAACATTGATGCAAAAGTAGCAAGTTAAACAAGACCTTAATCATGCCCCTACTAGCCATAACATGCACTTCGTCAAACATATCACAACCATGTAATCTATAGGTATAACCAACATAATTAAACATAGGGATCTCAAAATTATCTGAGAATCGCTAAGAACCATTGTCATATTTTACATCATAGATACATTATCCATTCACTTACAAGTAAAATCATGTTGAGAGCCATACATAGCTACTGCCATAAAACATACATATAACTAGCATAGTAACAATAGAAATACCATAAATATATCAGTCATAAAATCCACATATACATCAGTACCTTTACACATGAAAACCAAGGGAATTAAGTTCTCATTAATGAATGTGATAAACCAATCAGAGATGGGACTACCATGTTTCACCTGACCGTAGAATGGCTTAGCCAAATCTCTCTTCAGCCATTCACACCCGTGCCATATTCCAAGCATGAATGTGGGACTCATAGAACATACGAAAATAACCAAACAAGAATGGATTCTACTGGAGTTCTCTACCTACACCATGAGGAATTTCAATGCCTCCTAGTCTGTCAAGCTTTACTGTAATCCACGGTCCTATCCAAGGATCACTAGGCCCTACACCAAGCAACACTCTCCATGATTTACCGTACATCCCATCCTGGGAATACTAGGCCCAACAGAGAGAAATCCACCTCTTGGATTTACTGTATATCCCGCCATTCACCGATAAGGATTCCTAGGCCCATCGAGGCACACAATCCTCGCTTTATTGCAACCCACAGTCCGGCTCAGGGGATACTAGGCGAGTGGCGTTAACGTGATCCATATTCTGGTTTAGGGACCACTAGGCCATGTGTTTTTCATTTCAGAGATCCACCCCACTCAAATTCGAATCCATCCAGCCATCTCACATCAACCAAAGTATGAGAACCCATCTCATTAAGGCTATCCAGAAATGGCAATGTTAGGCTGAAGAACACTGTCACACCTGGAAAAACCCATGCCAAGATAGAAAAGGACCACATGAAATACCATGGATACCAAATCTATCAAGGAAAATACACATGCAAATCGAAACCTGCAATGGATCCTGTTATAGTTGCCTGATCCTGCCTTTCCTTACTTTCTCCTTTCTTCCTCTTGCCTTCTTTTCCTTTATTGATCCCATGCATAACCAAAGCAAAAGCTTGATCCAAGAGCTTACACTAACTAAGAGCTTTCCAATTGATCCTCAGAAGCCCTTTTATTAATGAGGCCTCTATTTTCTTCATTTTCCATTATTTTCCTTCATTTTCCTCCTCACATGCAACTTGCAACCTTTCACCTCCTTTTTCTCCTAATTTCCATTATTTTCATAAATAAATGTGCCAAAATTATATTTTTCCTTTCCAAATCCTTAGCCATTTCCTTTACCAATTTCCTTAGCCATAAGCAATCAAATGAACACCCCCTATGATGCCTTGCCCAACATTCATCTTGGAATACATGTCCCATCAACTGTGGTTATTATTTTTAACCTTTATTACATGGAATTTTCACCAGGGTTGTTACACTGAAGACCAAGAACTTCCATTTTAGCAAATTCTTGGTAAGAATACTTGTTATATGTTCATAAATCGAAATTTGATGGATTCTTGCATCTCCTCATTGCATCATATCCAAGATATAGTGATATTTGATCTCAATATTCTTGGACCTAACATGCAACATGGGATTCTCGGAAAGTCAGATCCCACTCTTGTTGTTGCAATATATCACTATCGTATCTAGTACCTTCTCAAAAAACTCTCCAAATAGATTCCTCAACCATGCTAAGAGCAATGGACTTCTGCTTCCAACTCATTCAAGATATGATTGCGGACTCTAAGCTAAAAAAATACTTTGGTGTGCTCTTCCTATCAACAACATTTCCAGCCCATCGAGCATCATTGTATCCATGAAGTCTCACATCTCTGGTAGTGTATTTTAATACAAGATTAATATTCACATGTAGATGTCTCAACACATTATTAGCAGTGACCTAGTGTGCATTTAGAGGATCATTCATAAATTGACTCATAGTGTTGACTACAAAACATATGTCTAGTATAGTGTTCAATAGAACATTAGTGCCTCAATAAACTATCATTAATTAAAGGTATTTTGTTAGGTCGGGTCCCACATCTTCACCACATAACTTCTTGAAGTTCATATCCATCAGTGTAGCCATGGACTTGCATTCCACCATTCCAAATATCTCCAACAGCTTGACAACATATTTCCCTTAAGAAAGGAAAAAGAAAGGAAAATTTCACCATGTCTCTCTGACACCATTAAGCTTAGGAAGTAGTGAATTAATCTAAGTTATTTCATCTCAAATTCAGAGGCTAGCTCCCTCTTACACTTGAGAATAAGGGGCTCTCCACCTATCAAAAAAAAATCATCAACATATAATACCAAAACCAGGGGCATAACTTGGATGAACTTGAAGTAAAGATTCATATAAGAATTGTTTCTTGTAAATCCAAGCTTCATCAGGTAGTTATCAATGCAAGCATACCAAGCCCTAGGGGAGTGCTTCAATTCATAAAGTGTTTTCTTTGGCCTACACACATGTGTCTTCATGTCATGTACTTGAAATCTCCGTGGTTTCTCAACATATACTTCTTCCTTGAGAATTCCATGTATAAACATGGTCTTCATATCCATCTAGTGAAGTGTCTATCCATGGCTACCAACAAGAGAAATGATAGATTGAATGGTGGTATAGTGGGCAACTGGTGCAAAAATATCATCATATTCCTCTCCCTCTTTGTGGGAGAAACCTCTTGCCACAAATATCACCTTATATTTCTCTATACTTCCATCCACACCATGCTTAGTGTTAGCACCTAAATCCACCTTATGTTGAAAGAAGGCAAAATTTAGGATAACCACAAACCACGCTCAGTCTGGTAGCTAGCCCTACCAAAACAGGAGAGGTCTCTCTCTGAGTCACACTCAGTGGATAGATAAATGAAATGGCCTGAGATGACTTAAAGTGGACTATTTATCTTAGGATAGTAAGTGAATATGGACATAAGAAGTGATTTTTATGAATGACTGTGTTTCTGGGATGATATGGGACCAATGGTCCTCAAAGAACAGAGAACTTAATACAAAGGCACGGAGTACTTCGTGAGGCAAGGTAGGCGGAAAACCTTGCAATTTAGTTTAGGATAGTGCGGAATGGAGCGATTGATTAAGAGGGTGAAAAGGGCATGGACAACATGAATCCTTTTAAACAGAAGAATGAACATTGAACATGAAATTTTCCCACAGGCAGAGCAATAAAATTGAATTCTACCTTAGCTAACTTAGAAAACTTGACTGGAAATGAATATGAAATGTATATGAAATGAACTATGAAACATAACAAGATACATATGAAACATAAGAGACACATTTTCCACACTCACAACTACATGAATCTCATGAAACAGAGCCACTACCTTTCATTAATCCTCTGTAAAAAATATACAATGCAGAAACAAAGTTTCTTTCCCACAGTCTCCCAGAAGTTACAAGCCAACCAACCCTTTGCAAATAGTTTGCATACAATATATAGAATGTGCCATGAAGAGATAGAACGCCCAAGGGTAGGGGAGTTACTTGAATCATTACAAAATGAAGGTGGAGAGCCAAACATCAACTATAGGTGCAGCGCCACAAACATGAAAAATGGCTTGGGTGACCCTTTGCCTTCCTTCGCCACTTGGATAGATGCCCATCTGGAGTGAAGATACTTTAAATGCTGCCTTTGGTGTCGAAAAAATGAAGTGTAGATGAGGGGGCCCACTTATGAAAAGTCACGAAGCGAAATTTCGTGAAATAGAGGAATTTTGGGCCTTTTTCCTATATGCGTCGTGCCTTTTTCTCTATGCGTCGCGCCACTTTGAGGCCAGTTTTTTCCATTGGGCTATGGAGTCATTATTTCGACAAACCACACAAGACTCTGACTCATTTATTGACTGAAACCTGACCCATACTGACTCAATGCAAATTGAAATGACTGAAAAACTTGACTCTAACAAACTAACTCAAAATACTAAGACCTGAACTTAAAATTTAAAGCTTGGTGGAAGTACATGGCCACCTTTGTTCCTTGCAAGATAATATACCATCAAACTATGTTAAAATTCCAATGTAGCCAATCAAACAGATGCCTTCTTGATTGATTCTCCTGATCAGGTCTTCTGGTCAACAACACATACTGGTAACTAGGCATCCAAAAACATGATTGACCATGATCTCCTTCATCACTGAATACTACAATAATCACCTTCACTGCTAACTATAACAGATTTTCCATTGGATCATGAAAAACATGAAGATTTTCCTTCTGCTGAAGAAACAAGGTATCTTTTTCTCTTGATTCTGGTCTTTCTTCATAAATAAGAGTATGTTTCGGGTCTTCAAAAAATTTTGAACAAGTGGATGAACAAATCTCCTTTTGAAAGAACATTTCAAAACATGAGACATATGAGGAGGAATCTGAAAGGGAATCCTGAATGGTCTGATCTTCTAAAGTATGAATATATGAACGTTCATCTTCATACGATGTGATAGCCTGCTTGTCATTACATTCATCACATTCATCAATCATGAGAAAAGCAACTTCAGATGTTTCTTGAAACCTAACAATAACATTTCTATCATCTACCATAAATTCATCCAGAGGAACATTTTCACTTGCTTGAGCAAAGATCTCATCTTGTTTTTCAAGAGCTAACTGGATTACCTCTTCATGAAGGCTTTGTTCTGATGATTGCTCTGATGACATGAGAACATTTGGACCCAAAACTTTGTCTTCTTCATCCCAAATGATTTCAGTAGCCGAGTTCACTTTCATGGGACTTAGTACAAGGTTTTCTTGGTCATCACAATCTGAATCTACATCTGAAATGGTTGTCTTAACATTATCACATTCTGAATTTGAAACTTGATTTCTCTGCATGCTGTCTTCTTCTATGGACAATTCTGAAACGACACTTTTTCTTCATCACTTTCAGCCATACGGAGCTCTTCAACCTGTTGATCTATAAAGCTGTTCACCGGACTGTAATCCTTTTGAAAAGAGGAAGAAGTTTCACCAACACTTTCTTGACCATGTGTGCACTGCAAATCCGCTTTAGCTTGAGCTGGAACATAACCGTGCAAGAGTTGATCTATCTCGTCTTCAAACAAAGGAGATAATACTTTTTTGTTTTCTCTTGCTCAAACAATGATTGTCTTCATTAATTTCAAGTGAAGGGGTGTGCAAGTTTTCCTCATACTTCTGATCCATTTCATGTAATTCCTGTTGACCGTCAAGATGCAAAATTCCTTCATCTTCCACCGTACTAAAATCTTGATACTGCTGCATATTTTCATGATCGTCTTTATGCTGCTGAAATGGATTTTCATACAGGGCTTCCATGATCTCCTCATCCATGAAATTATCATCCTCATAATATTTTTCAAGGCTCTCAATAAAACCATAAGCATGCTTGCAACAATCCTGAACTAAATTTAATGATGGATAACATTCTTTATATCTCTCAATGAACATGGCATGAAAATCCTTTAGATAGTAAATACAAGGAGCGGGAAAATTTTCATACCAAGATTGGGCTTCACCTTCCAGATTGGCTAGGAATATCTTCATCAAGCAATCTTCAAGAATATCAACCTTCAACTTGCGAATGTGTATGTGGAATCTAACCAGATGTAAAGCAACATCCTTCCTACCATCATCTTTAAACGTAGGCAAATTCCTTGACCAATATACCTTCGGAATTTTATTTGGAAAGCCTAGAATGCGATCTCGGCTCATAGGAGCATACCTTCTTGCAACTTGATCCATCTTGAAAACCTCAAATCTATTGATCTCCCCGCAGTGGAGTCACCATGAAGGATTCATTGCTGAATTCTTCAGTGAATGGAGTCGCCAAGTGAATGATTTTAGCCTTCTTATGTCTAATCGTTGTTCTCCATCAACAATCAGCTCTGAACTTGAGATATGTACTGGGGCAAGACAATCTACAAGAAAACCATTTCATCCCCAGCGGAGTTGCCACTATGTTAGCACCTAAATCCGCCTTAAGCTGAAAGAAGGCAAAATTCAGGGTAACCACAAACCACGGTTAGTCTGGTAGCTAGCCCTACCAGAACAGGAGAGGGCTCTCTCTGAGTCACACTCAGTGGATAGATAAATGAAATGGCCTGAGATCACTTACACTGGACTATTTATCTTAGGCTAGTAAGTGAATATGGAAATAAGAAGTGATTTTTATGAATGAATGTGTTTTTGGGATGATATGGGACCAATGGACCTCAAAGAACAGAGAACTTAATACAGAGGCACGGATTACTTCGTGAGGCAAGGTAGGTGGAAAGCCTAGAAATTTAGTTTAGGATAGTGCGGAATGGAGAGATTGATTAAGAGGGTGAAAAGGGCATGGACAACATGAATCCTTTTCAACAGAAGAATGAACATTGAACATGAAATTTTCCCACAGGCAGAGCAATAAAATTGAATTCTAACTTAGCTAACTCAGAAAAATTCACTGGAAAGGAATATGAAATGAACTATGAAACATAACAAGATACATATGAAGCATAAGAGACACATTTTCTACACTCACAACCACATGAATCTCATGAAACAGAGCCACTACCTTACATTAATCCTCTGTAAAAAATATACAATGCAGAAACAGAGTTTCTTTCCCACAGTCTCCCAGAAGTTACAAGCCAACCAACCCTTTGCAAATAGTTTGCATACAATATATAGAATGTGCCATGAAGAGATAGAATGCCCAAGGGTTGGGGAGTTACTCGAATCATTACAAAATGAAGGTGGAGAGCCAAACATCAGCTATAGGTGGAGTGCCACAAACATGACAAATGGCTTGGGTGACCCTTTGCCTTCCTTCGCCACTTGGATAGATGCCCATCTGAAGTGAAAATAATTTAAGTGTCACCTTTGGTGTCGAAAAAATGAAGTGTAGATGATGGGGCCCACTTATGAAAAGTCATGAAGCGAAATTTCGCGAAAGAGAGGCATTTTGGGCCTTTTTTCCTATATGTGTTGCGCCCTTTTCTGTATGCATCGTGCCACTTTGAGGCCAGTTTTGAGGCACTTGCAGGAGTCCAAAATGTGCCCAAAAGTGCTCGTTGGAAAGCCTGTTCTGTCTATTTTCCAACCCAAGTGGAATTTTTCAATTTGGAGCTCATTTTCCCCTCCCAATCTTCATTCTCCCAAGATTTCTTCCTATGTGTCAAAATAAGGGTAGTGAGGCCATTTTTTGGGTGGTTTTGAACTCCTGGAGACTCAAATCATGCCCAACGTTCTTTCCTGAGTGCTAGTAGTCGTGATATTGCATGATGAATCCAAAAATGTAAACCATTTCTCATTTGGAGCTCTCAATCCTACGCGTCGCGCCGGTGGTGCGACGCGTATAGAGAAAAGCCCTGTGTTTGTGCCAAAAAATTCCCATGTGACCAAAATTGTCCCAAATTTCTTGAAATTTTGGCTGGAGGTTCTCTAAGAGGCACTATGTTGGGCCATAGAAGCTTCCACCAAGATTCGAAGCTGATCTTTCTCTTTTGCCTCTTTTGTTGCTCTGCTCGGTTTGGCCTTCAAGCTCCTTATTCGGGCCTTTCCGCTCATGTTTTGTGCCCTGTAATGACAAGCCATCCTCCTTAATATGGTTTGTCCCTATTGGCCTTCTCCATTAGTCTCTCAAGGTGTAGATTGACCCACTCTAACCAAGACTCACGGTCGTTGTTGATCTCTTGCTCCAAGGTAGTGAGCTCAATCCTCCTCTGCTGGGAAGCTTGTCGATTCTCATGCATGCTTTGCAGCTCCATGATTCCCTGCTGGTCCTCAAGCTAATTGTTCCTCTGCTCTAGATACTTGATGATCCATCTGGCCCTCTCCACATTGAGTATCAATTCTTGGATCTCCGAGTCCTGCTCCTGAATGGTCATCCTAAGTTTGGCATTTTCTGCCTCTGCCTCATCATCCTGAATGAGGATGACATCGGTCTCCTGCACACCTGATGGCCCCTCATCATGCACGGGCTTCTTGCCCTTGTCTAGTACCTGTGTCGCTGATGTCGAAAGCAAGGCCCCTTCCACCCTGGGTGGAGGTAACACTCGCTTTGTTGCTGCAAACAATGGCCTACTGCCTTTCTGATATGTAACAAAAACTAGCATGGTAGTGGTCTCATGTTGCTCATGCTGATGAGAAGGACCACCCATCTCCTACTCTGGCTTGGATAGTACCTGTGATGTGCTGAAGAAATCACGGGAGATGAAGTCCTCCCAGGCAATGCCCTGCAATCCCAACTAATGATCTACAAAAATCTGGATAAGAGCAAAGTGAAACACACTATTAAGCTGCTATTGGGGGGTCTTATGCAGCATGAAGGTGTTCATCCTCTCTATGTTCCTGCATATGAAAAACGCGAGGTTCATCGTCCTCACCCTGGTGAAGTGCATGAGCAACTGGATGTGATAGGCATACAGTCGAGAGAACCTCCCCTCACAGCTGAAGTATTTCATGATCAATCTCATGAGTGGAGCATACTCATCTTTCAAGTATCTGAAGGGAAAGACTCTTGTGAGTTGGCTCAAGAATCTGGCCTTGATATAAGGCTCATAGTGTTGCCTATCCACCTTCTTCTTCTTATGCCACTCTTCTCCAACATTTGGTATACCTGTTGCCACTAATATAGCTTCGGGTGTCAATGTGAAAGTGACCCCGGCCAATATAGACTGGCCTCCATGTAGATGAAGCATAAATAAACGGGCCAACTCATGATGAACTCTAACATTTGCCGCCCTTTGACAAAATTCAAAACGTGATAGGTGTTGGAGGCATGACATGGCAATAGGGCATGCTTGTAATTCAGTGAGTGTAGTGGGCTCATCCCTGACATGTTTTCCACTCTTGTGGTGCCTCATGGGAGCCTGCTCTTCTGAGGAAGAGTCACTTTGTGTTTCCATCTCATATTCTGACGAATGCTATGATGTCATGACTGCAGTATGGACTGTGATTAGGCTACCTTTTGATGATGGTGTGAGGCTGGGTGCCTTTGTAATATCTGTTACCAAGGGTAACAATGAAACATGGAGTATAAGGAAGGGAATGATGTAATGGGAATAGGGTTTATAGGGAGAAATTTGTTAGGGATATGGGAGGAGTTTGGGTATTGTGTTTGATGGGGTAGGGTTTGGGGTTTTTTGTTGACCAAATAGTGGAGGGGTAGGTGAGAGGGTTTAGTAATAGTTTATGGCATGGATTTTAGGAAAAATGAGAGAGGGAGGATGGGAAAAATGATAGGTGAGGGGAAAATGGCAGGTGGAATGAAACCTTGGCACTAACAACACATTTTAACAACCCTAGCCATCATTTTCTTGGTGATTTCTTATGGTTGACTTTATGCATTTTGGTGACATTCAAAAATCTCTATAAACACCATATCATTGATAAAATTTGATGAGCAAGTGATTTTATAAGGCCTACCTCTCAATTTTATAGGCTTCACCAAAATTTGGGAGTGATTGACACTTGTTTGGGCCCTTAGTCTGTGTGCGCCACGCGCAAAGCCTAGTGCGCTGCGCCCTGGGTATGCACCACGCCCTTAGAAAAATTGAATTGTGGGTAGGCTCTATGTGCGCCGCACCCTCTGTGTGTGCCGCGCTCCTGGGTATATGCGCCACACCCCTTGGAATTGCCTCCAACTCACTCAAACACGCACGATGCACACTTTGCTCTCCTAATCACTTTGCAATGCTTCTTTATGACCTTGATTTTCACAATGACCTTTTTTCTTGTGGAAACCTTGTGGAATGAAGAATTTGCAGTTCTGGAGGAAGATTTCAGTCAAATTTAGGCCTTTTAGCCCTGTGCGTCGCGCCCTCCATGTGGGTCGCACCAGTGTAAATTTACACTGTAAACTCCCCCTCAGTGCGTCGTGCTCCCTCTGTGCACCACGCCTTTTTTGTAGGAGCCTTTTGGAGGCCTCCTCGGTGTCCAAATTGGGTGCAGGATAGCTCGTTGGAAATTGAGTTGAGTCTACTTTCCAATCTAACTGGCATTTTTTAATTTAGAGTTAATTTTCCCTGTCAAAAATCAAATCTCCCAAGACTGGTCAAAATGTGCCTAGTGAGGCTGCCTCAAGGCAGAGTGCTGTTGTAGTCAACCTTTGAACATGTTTCTCAACTCCAAATTTAGTGCATGATAGCTCATTTGAAATATATTTGTGTCTAGTTATCATTTTACTCATCAAGCAAGTCATTTGGCCAACCAAGCTAGGAGAAAACTTTATTCTCCCAAGGTCACTTTAGAGGTGCATCAATTTTCCCGAGGCGGTTGTATTTTTGACATTTCTCTAAAATCATGACACCTGTGTAAAAATTGAAGGAGGGTTTTCTTTCTTGGTATGTTATGGACAAAAACCTCTTTCAGTTTCCCAAATTCATCTTTGATTTCTCAGAAACATCATTTGAGTGAAACCTATCCCAATGTGTGGGACAAGGGATTTGCCGAAATGAAGCGAAATGAAGGGGATAGGGGGCTTCTAAATTCTTGAGAAAATTTTGGGAAGTGGGAGGGATGTTAGAAAGTAGGGGAAAGTTGAATATTAGAGATTGAGTGAGGGGAAGGGGTCCAAAAAGGAAAAACACAGGCCTAGCCTAGAAAATTGCCAAGTTGTAGCAAGAAACTAGGGTTTGTGTGAAAATGAGAAATTTGGGGGATTTTAGTGGTGGTAAGTGTTTAATATGGTACATTATGGATATGGGAAGGTGTATGAACATCAAGATACAATTTTTTCCGATGATTTGACCATCCAAGAGAAATTAGCTTCAAAACCCTAGGAGAGGGAAATGAACCTTGCCTAGGCGCAATTGAAGCATGAACAAGGTGTAAAATGACCCAGTGGAACTTGACATGATGATGAAAACCATTTGAATGATGGTACACTCAGTTTGAATGGTGACATGGAACGTCATTTGGACAACTTTGACAAGGGTAAAATGAAACCCTAGACATAATGCCCAGTGACCAAATTTTGCTTGAAGGCTCATTGAAATGACAAAATTTGACCTTGACACCTTAAAATCACTTGTGTAAGAGCATGTTTGATCACTGGAGGAAGGCTACAAAGGATGACACTAACATTGGCTCCAATGGGGGATGGTAGCTCCTTGGAGGTGCAAAGAACAGCAGATCTCTAGAAGAGCTAGACAGTGCCTTTTGTCCATTGGGCTATGGAGTCATTATTTCGACAAACCACACAAGACTCTGACTCATTTATTGACTGAAACCTGACTCATACTAACTCAATGCAAACTGAAATGACTGAAAAACTTGACTCTAACAAACTAACTCAAAATACTAAGACCTGAACTTAAAATTTAAAGCTTGGTGGCAGTACATGGCCACCTGTGTTCCTTGCAAGATAATATACCATCAAACTATGTTAAAATGCCAACGTATCCAATCAAGCAGATGCCTTCTTGATTGATTCTCCTGATCAGATATTCTGGTCAACAACACATACTGGTAACTAGGCATCCAAAAACATGATTGACCAGGATCTCCTTCATCACTGAATACTGCAATAATCACCTTCACTATTGACTGTAACAGATTTGCCATTGGATCATGAAAAACATGAAGATTTTCCTTCTGATGAAGAAACAAGGTATGTTTTTCTCTTGATTCTGGTCTTTCCTCATAAATAAGAGTATGTTCCGGGTCTTCAAAAAATTCTGAACAAGTGGATGAACAAATCTCCTTTTCAAAGAACATTTCAAAACATGAGACATATGAGGAGGAATCTGAAAGGGAATCATGAATGGTCTGATCTTCTGAAGTCTGAATATACGATAGGTCATCTTCATACGATACGATAGCCCGCTTCTCATTACATTCATCACATTCATCAATAATGAGAAAAGAAACTTCAGATGTTTCTTGAAACCTAACAATAACATTTCTATCATCTGCCATAAATTCATCCAGAGGAACTTTTTCACTTGCTTGAGCAAAGATCTCATCTTGTTGTTCAAGAGCTGACTGGATTACCTCTTCATGAAGGCTTTGTTCTGATGACATGAGAACATTTGGACCCAAAACTTTGTCTTCTTCATCCCAAATGATTTCAGCAGCTGAGTTCTCTTTCATGGGACTTAGTACAAGGTTTTCTTGGTCATCACAATCTGAATCTACATCTGAAATGGCTGTCTTAACATTATCACATTCTGAATTTGAAACTTGATTTCTCTGCATGCTATCTTCTTCTATGGACAAATCTGAAACAACACTTTTTCTTTCATCACTTTCAGCCATACGGAACTCTTCAACCTACTGATCTATAAAGTTGTTCATTGGACTGTCATCCTTTTCAAAAGAGGAAGAAGTTTCACCAACACTTTCTTGACCATGTGTGCACTGCAAATCCTCTTTAGATTGAGCTGGAACATAACCATGCAAGAGTTGATCTATCTCATCTTCAGACAAAGGAGATAATACATTTTGTTTTCTCTTGCTCAAACAGTTATTGTCTTCATTAATTTCAAGTGAAGGAGTGTACAAGTTTTCCTCATACTGCTGATCCATTTCATGTAATTCCTGTTGACCATCAAGATGCAAAATTCCTTCATCTTCCACCGTACTAAAATCTTGATACTGCTGCAGATTTTCATGATTGTCTTTATGCTGCTAAAATGGATTTTCATATAGGGCTTCCATGATCTCTTCATCCATGAAATTATCATCCTCATAATATTTTTCAAGGCTCTCAATAAAACCATAAGCATGCTTGCAACAATCTTGTACTAAATTTAATGATGGATAAGATTCTTTATATCTCTCAATGAACATGGCATGAAAATCCTTTAGACAGTAAATACAAGCAGCGGGCAAATTTTCATACCAAGATTGGGCTTCACCTTCCAGAGTGGCTAGGAATATCTTCATCAAGCAATCTTCAGGAATATCAACCCTCAACTTGCGAATGTGCATGTGGAATCTAACCAGATGTAAAGCAACATCCTTCCTACCATCACCTTTAAACGTAGGCAAATTCCTTAACCAATCTACCTTCGGAATTTTATTTGGAAAGCCTGGAATGTGATCTCGGCTCATAGGAGCATACCTTCTTGCAACCTGATCCATCTTGAAAACCTCAAAGCTACTGATCTCCCTGCAGTGGAGTCACCATGAAGGATTGATTGCTGGATTCTTTAGTGAATGGAGTCACTAGGTGAATGATTTCAGCCTTCTTATGTCTAATCGTTGTTCACCATCAACAATCAACTTTGAACCTGAGATATGTACTGGGGCAAGACAATCTAAAAGCAAACCATTTCGTCCCCAGTAGAGTCGCCACTATGTTAGCACCTAAATCCGCCTTAGGTTGAAAGAAGGCAAAATTCAAGGTAACCACAAACCACGCTCAGTCTGGTAGCTAGCCCTAACAGAACAGGAGAGGGCTCTCTCCGAGTCACACTCAGTGGATAGATAAATGAAATGGCCTGAGATGACTTACACTGGACTATTTATCTTAGGCTAGTAAGTGAATATGGACATAAGATGTGATTTTTATGAATGACTGTGTTTCTGGGATGATATGGGACCAATGGACCTCAAAGAACAGAGAACTTAATACAAAGGCATGGATTACTTCGTTGGAAAGGTAGGCAGAAAGCCTAGAAATTTAGTTTAGGATAGTGCGGAATGGAGAGATTGATTAAGAGGGTGAAAAGGGCATGGACAACATGAATCCTTTTCAACATAAGAATGAACACTGAACATGAAATTTTCCCACATGCAGAGCAATAAAATTGAATTCTACCTTAGCTAACTCAGAAAACTTCACTGGAAATGAATATGAAATAACTACGAAACATAAGAGACACATTTTCTACACTCACAACCACATGAATCTCATGAAACAGAGCGATTGCCTTTAAGTAATCCTCTGTAAAAAATATACAATGTAGAAACAGAGTTTCTTTCCCACAGTCTCCTAGAAGTTACAAGCCAACCAACCCTTTGCAAATAGTTTGCATACAATATATAGAATGTGCCATGAAGAGATAGAACGCCCAAGGGTTGGGGAGTTACTCGAATCATTACAAAATGAAGGTGGAGAACCAAACATCAGCTATAGGTGCAGCGCCACAAACATGACAAATGGCTTGGGTGACCCTTTGCCTTCCTTCGCCACTTGGATAGATGCCCATATGGAGTGAAAATACTTTAAATGCCACCTTTGGTGTCACAAAAATGAAGTGTAGATGAGGAGGCCCACTTATGAAAAGTCACGAAGCGAAATTTCGCGAAAGAGAGGCATTTTGGGCCTTTTTTCCTATATGCGTCGCGCCCTTTTCTGTATGTGTCGCGCCACTTTGAGGCCCGTTTTGAGGCACTTGCAGGAGTTCAAAATGTGCCCAAGTGTGCTCGTTGGAAATCCTGTCCTATGTACTTTCCAACCCAAGTGGAATTTTTGAATTTGGAGGTCATTTTCCCCTCCAAATCTTCATTCTCCCAAGACTGCTTCCTGTGTGTCAAAATAGGGGCAGTGAGGCCATTTTTTGGGTGTTTTTGACCTCCTAGAGACCCAAATCATGCCCAAATTTCTTGCCCAAGTGCCAGTAGTTGTGATTTTTCATGATGAATCCAAAAATGCAAACCATTTGTCATTTGGAGCTCTCAATCCTACGCGTCACGCCGGTGGCGCGACACGTATAGTTTACCAAAAAATTCCCATGTGACCAAAATTGTCCCAAATTTCTTGAAATTTGGGCTGGAGGTTCTCTAAGAGGCACTATGTTGGACCACAGAAGCTTCCACCAAGATTCAAAGCTTATCTTTCTCTTTTTCCTCTTTTGTTGCTCTGCTCAGTTTGGCCTTCAAGCTCCTTATTCGGGCCTTTGTGCTCATGTTCTGTGCCCTGTAATGACAAGCCATCCTTCTCAATATGGTTTTGTCCCTATTGGCCTTCTCCAACAGTCTCTCCAGGTGTAGATTGACCCGCTCTAACCAAGCCTCATGGTCGTTGTTGATCTCTTTCTCCAAGGTTGTGAGCTCGATCCTCCTCTATTAGGCAGCTTGTCGATTCTCACGGATGCTTTGCAACTCCATGATTTCCTGCTAGTCCTCAAGCTACTTTTTCCTCTGCTCCAGATACTTGATGATCCATCTAGCCTCTCCACATTAATTATTAAGTCATGGATCTCTGAGTCCTGCTCCTGAATGGTCATCCTAAGTTTGGCATTTTCTGCCTCTGGCTCATCATCCTAAATGAGCATGACATCGGTCTCCTGCACACCTGATGGCCCCTCATCATGTACAGGCTTCTTGCCCTTGTCCAATACCTGTGTCGCTAATGCCGGAAGCGAGGCCCCTTCCACCCTGAGTGGAGATAACACTCGCTTTGCTGCTGCAAACAATGGCCTACTACCTTTCTGATATGTAACAAAAATTGGCATGGTAGTGGTCTCATGGTGCTCATGCTGATGAGAAGGACCACCCATCTCCTGCTTTGGCTCGGATAGTACCTATGATGTGCTGAAGAAATCACGGGAGATGAAGTCCTCCCAAGCAATTCCTTGCAATCCCAACTGATGATCTACCAAAATCCGGATAAGAACAAAGTGAAACACACTGTTAAGCTGTTGCTGGGGGGTCTTATGGAGCATGAAGGTGTCATCCTCTCTATGTTCCTACATATAAAAAACGAGAGGTTCATAATCCTTACCCTGGCGAAGTGCATGAGCAACCGGATGTGATAGGCATACAGTCGAGAGAACCTCCCCTCACAGCTGAAGTATTTCATGATCAATCTCATGAGTGGAGCATACTCATCTTTCAAGTATCTGAAGGGAAAGACTCTTGTGAGCTGGCTCAAGAATCTGGCCTTGATGTAAGGCTCATAGTGTCGCCTATCCACCTTCTTCTTCTTATGCCACTCTTCTCTAGCATTTGGTATACATGTTGCCACTGATATAGCTTCAGGTGTCAATGTGAAAGTGACCCCGACCAAGATAGAATAACCTCCATGTAGATGAAGCACAAATAAACGGGCCAACTCATGATGAACACTAACATTTTCCACCCTCTGACAAAATTCAAAACGTGATAGGTGTTGGAAGCATGACATGGCAAGAGGGCATGCTTGTAATTCAGTGAGGGTAGTGGGCTCATCCCTGACATGTTTGCCACTCTTGTGGTGCCTCCTAGGAGCCTGCTCTTCTGAGGAAGAGTCACTTTGTGTTTCCATCTCATATTCTAACGAATGCTGTGATGTCATGACTGCAGTATGGACTGTGATTAGGCTGCCTTTTGATGATGGTGTGAGGCTGGGTGCCTTTGTAATATCTATTACCAAGGGGAACAATGAAACAGGGAGTATTAGGAAGGGAATGATGTAATGGGAATAGGGGTTATAGGAAGAAATTTGTTAGGGATATGGGAGGAGTTTGGGTATTGTGTTTGATGGGGTAGGGTTTGGGGTTTTGTGTTGACCAAATAGTGGAGGGGTAGGGGAGAGGGTTTAGTAGTAGTTTATGGTAGGGATTTTAGGAAAAATGAGAGAGGGAGGATGGGAAAAATGATAGGTGAGGGGAAAATCGCGGGTGGAACAAAACCTTGGCACTAACAACACATTTTAACAACCCTAGCCATCATTTTCTTGGTGATTTCTTATGGTTGACTTTATGCATTTTGGTGACATTCAAACATCTCTATAAACACCATATCATTGATAAAATTTGATGAGCAAGTGATGTTATAAGGCCTACCTCTCAATTTTATAGGCTTCACCAAAATTTGGGAGTGATTGGCACTTGTTTGGGCCCTTAGTCTGTGTGCGCCACGCGCAAAGCCCAGTGTGCCGCGCCCTGGGTATGCGCCACGCCCTTAGAAAAATTGAACTATGGGTAGGCTCTGTGTGCACCGTGCTCCTAGGTATATGCGTCGTGCCCCTTGGAACTGCCTCCAACTCACTCAAACACGCACGATGCACACTTTTCTCTCCTAATCACTTTGCAACGTTTCTTTATGACCTTGATTTGCACAATGACCTTGTTTGCTTTTGAAAACCTTGCGGAATGAAGAATTTGTAGTTCTGGAGGAATATTTCAGTCAACTTCATGCCTTTTATCCCTATGCGTCGCGCCCTCCATGTGCGTCGCGCCAGTGTAAATTTACACTGGAAAATCTTCCTCTATGCGCCGCGCTCCCTCTGTGTGCCGCGACTTTTTGCAGGAGCCTTTTGGAGGCATTCCCGGTGTCCAAATTGAGTGCAGGATAGCTTGTTGGAAATTTATTTTATTATAATTTCCATCCCCACTAGAATTTTTCAATTTGGAGTTCATTTGTGCTGCCAAAAATCAAATCTCCGAAGACTGGTCAAAATGTGCCCAATGAGGCTGCCTCAAGGGAGAGTGCTGTTGCACTCAAGTTTTGAAGGTGTTCCTCAGCTCCAAATTTAGCTCATGATAGTGCATTGGAAATATATTTGTGTCTAGTTATCATTTTACTCATCAAGGAAGTCATTTGGCCAACCAAGCTAGGAGAAAACTTGATTTTCCCAAGGTCATTTTAGAGGTGCATCAATTCTCCCGAGGCAGTTGTATTTTTGACATTTCTCTAAAACCATGACACCTGTGTAAAACGTGAACGATTTTTTTCTTCCTTGGTCTTCTATGGACAAAAACCTCTCTTGTTTTTCCCAAATTCATATTTGATTGCTGAGAAACATCATTTGAGTGAAACCTATCCCGATGTGTGGGACAAGGGATTTGCCGAAATGAAGCAAAATGAAAGGGATAGGGGGCTTCTAAATTCTTGAGAAAATTTTGAGAAGTGGGAGGGATGTTAGAAATTAGGGGAAATTTGAATCTCAGAGATTGAGTGAGGGGAAGGGGTCCAAAAAGGCAAAACACAGGCCTAGCCTAGAAAATTGCCAAGTTGTAGTAAGAAACTAGGGTTTGTGCGAAAATGAGGAATTTGGGGGATTTTAGTGATGGGAAGTGTTTAATAAGGTACATTATGGATAGGGGAAGGTGTATGAACATCAGGATACAAGTTTTGCTGATGATTTGACCGTCCAAGGGAAATTTCCTTCAAAACCCTAGGAGAGGGAAATGACCTTACCTAGGCACAACTGAAGCATGAACAAGGTGTAAAATGACCCAGTGGAACTTGAGATGATAATGACAACCCTCTGAATGATGGTAGACTCAGCTGAATAGTGACATAGACCAACATCTGGACAACTTTGAAAGGAGTGAAAGCAAACCCTAGACCTAATGCCTAGTGACCAAATTTTACTTGAAG
>APFE031148980.1:46114-78753 GCA_000404065.3 Pinus taeda
CAGCATCATGCCATGTTCCAACAGTGTACCAATTCCTGCAATTCACTCATGACAAGACGACATCAAATCCCAAAATCTCCTAGTCTAGCATGATGAATTGTTTTTGGTTCTAGGTCCAAATGATCGAGAGAGAGAACAAGACACTAAAAATGTGTAGAGCACAACTCAGGCTAGGATGAGGGATTTCGGAGTATTGTCAGGAAAAATTGCGCAAAGGTGACTAGGAGGAAAAATCACACAATCGGGGTCAGTAGTGTCAGATGCTGGGTGTATAGGTTCCTATACCAATAGGATTCATAATTTTGAGTGACTAAGGTTAAGCCTTGTAATATTCTACATACCTTTGCTTTCTGCAAATGCTTTCCATATTATAAAAAAGTAAAAAATGTAAAGAGGGTATGTCCTAAAAGATAAATCAAAGGACAAAAAGAATAAGAGAAGGTCATAAAAAAATGAAAATATATGAACCCCAAAAACAAAAAGACCATGAAAGTGTGCAAGCCTAAATGCCACTACTATTTACTTTCATGCTTAATAATGATTGTGTGCAACTTGTTACTCATGCCATAACCCATGGTAATCAAATGGTTTAATCTTGGTTATTCCATTCTTTGAATTGTATGTGTATAGATTAGAGAATAAAATCTGACCAAATAGTTTAATCTTGGCAGATCATAGTTAGGTATAGAAAATAAAAGGAGCTCATAAGCTTAATCTGAGCCTTTGGATGATATAAGGTTAGAATTAGATAGATTACTTTTCAAAAGAAAAATAGATGAATAAGGTTTTTCTAGCCTAAATACACCCAAAGAAATGAATAAAATATGTTAGAGGTAAGAAAGGGTAAGTAGAAGAAATGTTGCTAAACTACAAAGTTAATTGGATTCAAGCACATGCACCATTCTCAGATATTTCTTTCAACATGTATGGTCAACTATGGAAGAAAAGACAAAGGTTTACAAGTTCATGTGATTAACTCCCCCTCTTTCACTTTTCCCCTTTACTTACTAATTTCCTATCAACAATTATGTTCTAGTACTTTAAAAGCTACAAGTTAAAGAGGCCCAGAGCATTTCTCTGACTTATAGTGGGACCAACCCCTCGGCTTAATGACTTATGGACACAAGTACTAGAATCCCCTTCATAAAAATCCATTTCCCCTCATCACCCCAAGAAAACCCCTTTTCCTAAGGTTTAAACACCATTTGCCTAAAAAAAAGTGAAACCCCCCCATGTAAATCCCTTTCTGCCAAAAAAACCTACTAAAAGCCTTTTATCCTAAGTATAAAGCTAAGTGCGCCAATATATATATTTTACCCTTTTAACGTAGGAAAACCAACTTTTCCATTGCATTTCATATTAATTACTAATTTTATTATATAAATCCAATTATAAACCCTTTTCCCATAAATAAACTAAATCCCTTTATAAATACCCTAACCCTTAGTTTCAAATAAAAACTAATATAAATACCCATATCCCAATACAACATTACTTAGTTTACCTAATCCCGGTGAGCCTAAGTTGCCCCATTATTAACCTCACCCGATTCCTGAATCCCGCAGTTAAGCCCTGCCCAATTGCCTAACCCAGAATTAATCCCTAAACTAAACCCAAACCATCGTGATTAAACCCCTGGCCCCCCCCCAACTCTTGTTCATTTCCTCCGCCCAACTTTTCCCCCCGACTACCATCAAATCGCAATCGCCCAAATCCAATGACCCAAAGCCATATCAATCGAGCCCGATAGCCTAAATTTACTTGCCCGATAAGGCGGTTTTCCTCAACCCCCCGATGGCTACATGTTAAGCTCCGATGCACATCGGATGACCCCTCCTAAAAAATGCCCACTCCACAAAAGTGGTGCAATGAATCTCAAAACCGCCTCCCTGCCATTCCGATAAACCACCTATCCTCCATAAAATATGAATTTCGCACCATTTTCAAACATTTTCGCGTTAAGCTTTAAAACCTTGAAAACCCATGTTTTCAAGCCTTTCACCCATGAAACCCATGAAACCCTTCAGCTCCACCCTGAACCTCTATGATGTGATTCCACCTTTGTTCAAGTCAAAAATGCTGCCATGACCCATTTCCCAAGCATCCTTGTGCCAGAGAGCCACCAATCGCCTTCCATGCAAACTAGTGCTTTCTTAATTATTATTGAATTTTTCATGTTATCGGCCGAAGCCAAAGCTTGGACAAATATTTTTGATACTAGTCGTAGAACCTGTTTACTCCAAAACTTGACAAAGAAACCTGTTAAAATCCTAAATTTAGAAGAAGAAGACCCTTATACAAGGAACAAAAGGTGAAGAAAGTCATACACAGAGCCGAGAAGAAGACAACTTCACAGAGCATTGACAGTCAAAATAGAGGAACCAGACTGAAGATGCAGTTAGAAGAAAAATAAATAAAACATACTTAGACTTGATCAAAATCCACTTTCGATGCTAAGACACATAAAAAACATAAGAATTCGTTGTTAAAGCACACAGTAAAAGATAAATTGTAACAATAAAAGGGAGAAACACAGAAAGGATAAGGACAGGTCATCAAAGTGAAAGATTATCAGTGACAGAGAGTATCAGATGAAAGACAAAAGTGAATAAAACCTCCATCGCAATGATTCAAATAACAAAGAGCATAAAGAGCTAAAAAAAAAACATAACAACCAATAATACCACAATAAAAGGGACAGCATGAAAGCAGTTCAGTAGCTGCCTCTATATTCCTGCGAGAAGATATTTGTATTTCCTAGATTAATCTCAGGTCAGTTTGAGATATTTGTAATAATGCCTTAGTATAAATACTCCACAATTCGAAGTATGTAGGGTGGATTCTTAGACATTTCTACAGACCTCTTGATCAAAATACTGTGAATCCATTGGAGCATTGATTGAGCCAGCAAGCTAGATTGATGAATAAAGACCCGATATTTCAAAGGATTCATGTGCAGAGCTAAGTGTAGACAAGTATTTTCTCACGATGTTGTTATCTCTTAAAAAAATTTGATATTGTTGATCTCAATCTGAATGCCATAATTGGAATATTGTAGTAGAATTTGTTTAATTACACTCTGCTATAACAATTAGGCAAATATATGTTTTCTACAGATAATCTAAGTTAAGGAATTTTTAATTGCCCTTTGTTTCAGATTACCCTCTGTTCCTCATTTCAATCCTGGTTTGAGAATTCTTAATTTCTCTCTCACCCTATTTAAAACCTTTTCCATCCCTCTAGCCTAAAATACATGCACTCGACTCTGTTATCTTGCCCTTTGAACATTCCCTTTCTGCTACACTTATTTTGACTCCATATGCCTAATGGTCTAGAGACATCATTCTATCCATCTGTTTAAATAACCCCACCACCCAATCTTCAATACAAATCAAAAACCCCCTGAACCTTAAGAACTAGCCTAAAATCCCAGCAAAACAAAAGTAAATCATATAGAGAGAGCCCTCTTTGGACTTATGTTGGCTAAAGCCTAAGCCTAAAAGTTGGTTCGTGGTTACCTCGGTCATTTTCTTTCTTCTAATAACTTCTAGAGAAAATTCTAAGTGATAACATAGTGGCGACTCCACTGGGGAACCATCAATTCCTCTATCCTAATAAAGCTTAAGAAATTCTAATTCTGTATTTTGAGCCTCTTAAAGTCATTTGTTAGAAGTTATATTGAAAAATCTTACAAAAACAATTAAACTTTTTGAAATTTTGGCTTCTAGGAAGACTCATTTTACTAGGGCTAATCCAAACCCCAATCCTCCCCTAGTAGTTGATAATCCCAACCTGATTTCAAGAAAAACTAAAAAAAAGGAAAGTTCAATTAGTCAAGCACCTTTAGTTAAAGCTAATTCATGTCTTGATGAGTGGTTATTTTTATAAGATCTTCCCTTTGATGAACAATTTGGTCTTTCATTATTTAAAGCAAAGTCTGAAAGTGAAATATACGAAACTGTTCTAGACCCTAATTTCATTGTAGACCTTGAATTCCAATAGGCCAATAGATCAATTGATGAGTACATTCTGAAATCTCCACAATCATCCATTAATACCACTACTACTCCTGAGTTTTCTTAACAGAACTCCACTACTTTAAGTTCGTCATTATTCCCTTCGACTTCAGCACCTTCTAAATTCCATATTGCACCACCATTTACACCTTCACTCCCTCACCAGCTTATCATTACTCATTCACCACCTTCTAGTCTTGGTTCTTCATCCACTAGTTCATTAATACCAATTATATCAACCCCACAACTTATCCCATCCCAACCAACAGTAATGGCAAATAAATATGCTCCTCTTGCTTTACCTACCCAACTTCATGCTATGTCTGCAGACTATCAAAGTAAGATTCCCTTGTTTGATGCTATTGGTCACTACAATACCCAGTAGCATGTAAACAATATGTCTGACTTCATTGAACTACATGAATTAGATGAAATCGAAGTCTAGATGAGACTCTTTGCCCAATATTTGACAGGTGATGTCAGGAAGTGGTTTAAAGCCTTTCCTACCAACTATATAGCAGATCGGGCAAACTTCCAAAGGTTGTTTATTGATAGGTGGGAAAAGAAAAAGAATAATTTACAAATCCTTTCTGAATATGAGAATATTAAGGGAGGACCTAATGAAACAGTTCAAGATTAATGCACTAGATTCAATAATATATATAATGCAATCCTAGTTAACCTTAGACCCCCACCTAACTTAGCATTAATAAAATTCCCTGATGGATTTGATATTGATATTTCATACCAACTTAGGGAAAGAAACCCCCCAACATTAGAAGAGATGCAAAGTGTAGTTGTTAGTGTAGAAGCTAATTCGTTAGCTAAAAGGGCTAGAGTTAGAAATGAAAAGAGAACTGCTAAGGAAGAAACTTCATCATCTGATCTTAAAACAGATAACTTGGCCAAAAACGTGGAAAGACTAATGGAAAGAATAGGTAACATGGAAAGGAAATCCCAATGGGATAACCAACAAGCACCTCCAATAAGAAACCCAAATTTCATAAATAACCAAAACATAGGAAAAAAGGACCAGATCAGAACATAAGGCCTCATTTTCAAGAAAATTATGTAGAAACATCCAATCTAGAAAATCCAAAGCATGATACGCAAATTAACCTAATGGGAGTAAATTATGAAGACACTATTTTTCTAACCTAAGATGAGCAGGAATTTCATATGTTGCAACAATTACAGGTACAGTTTGGTGAATCCTTTGATTATAAACAAGGATATGACTCTGCTATTTTTGAAGTCCACAAGCAATATAATCTAAGAATCAAAATGAATGTAGATGTCCTTGACCAAACCAAGAAAACAACACATAACCAACCCAAAAAGATAAAGGAAGCCCCTGTTTCAAAGATCCTCCAAATTCTCCCTAGGCAGAACCCAAATCCTTCTGGCCCCACAATTGTAGATATAACCTCTAATCAACCATCCACTTCAATTCCACTTGAAAATCCACATAAAGAATCCACAATAAAGAAAAAGAAAACAATCTTACTCAAACCTGCTACAAAAACTCAAAACCTTCAATCAGAAAAAGCTTCTTTGCCTTTGAATTTGGGTGCAAAGATAGCAAAGCTAAAGATTCCAACCCCTTTAACAGAACTAATCAAGAATGAACCTTACAAATCACAGATACGCCAGACCTTAAACATTATTGAAAATGAAGATTCAATTAACTTCTTTGATTACAAACCAGAACTTATATTTGGTCCTGATGTTAATGGAAAACCACTAGAAGGAGTTCCACCTTTTACATAAGCCTTAGTATCCATGAAAATATTCTACACAATGCAATGTTGGATTTTGGGGTCTCTCACAATTTAATGCCCAAATCAGTAATGGAAAAGTTTAACCTAGACATAACAAGGCTTTACAAAGACTTATTCTCATTTGACTCTACTCAAGTAAAGTGTTTAGGATTAATCAAAGACCTATGTGTTACTTTAGTCGAATATCCTACCAAAAGCATCCTGATGGAGATTGTAGTTGCTGACATCCCACTGAAGTATGGCATGCTGTTATCCAAATCATGGGGAGCCAAACTTCAGGGATCTCTTAAACTAGATATGTCTTATGCAACAATCTCTATTTTTGGACAACCTAAGAAATTATACCGAGAAACTTTAATGAAATATATGGTAAGTAGCCAAGATCGGCCTCAAAACTTTTCCATCTACTCCATACACTCAAATATTGAATCTTTTATTTTGTATAATGTTGATAAAACACAAGAAACACTTTTAGACAACATTGATACAAAACCAAAATAAATTGTAGTTTCTACACAAAATGAGACTAATCAGACTACAGAGCTATTCAATTAATAAGAAGCTCTAATTGTTGTGAATGACGAAAAGTGTATTCCACTAGATAGTGAAAATTATGATCATGAGATATTATGGCACTTAGAATTTGATGGATTAGTAAATAGGTTAGTAGCAGGAGCAGGAGTGTGGATATATAACTTGGAAAAGAATTACTCAGAAGGCCATCCATATAGACTAAATTTTAAATGTACAAATAATATAGTTGAATATGAAGCATTAATTTTAGGTCTTAAGTTAGTTAGGAATCAAGGAGCTAAAAGAGTTTTTTGTCATGGGAACCTCTGAACTAATTGTAAAACAGATTCATGTTGTATATATGACTAAATACCCTAGATTAACTTGCTATAGAGATACTATTGTAAAAATACTTAATACTTTCCTAGAAGCAAAGCTTGCAATCATCCCTAGAAAACATAACATGCAAGCCCATAGTTTAGAAATGTTTGCCAGCACTTGTAAATTACCATTCCAACCTAACTATCAGTACACTGCTAAAGTTAGGCACAGACCTACATTTCCAGATAATTTGAAGAATTGGAAAACATTTTCTAATGATAAACAAATAAATAAATTTTCACTTTCAGAAGAAGTGTTTGTAAATAATAATATAGATACTGATACATCCATAGATATTAACACTAAGGATAAGGTAGAGATAAATGAGATAGAAGATGATAAAATAGATAGACTTAACCCAACTAAATTCACCAAATCAAATGTAGATAACTTAGAACTAATGGAGACTGATGAAATGATAAATGAAGAAACTAAAGTAATTAATTTCAAGGATAACTTCTTACCAAAGGAATTAACCCCTCTAGAAGATTTATTTGATTCAAATGATGTTCCTAAGAAACCGAAAATGGAACCATTAAGGTTTGATATAGAGGAATGAAATATAGGCACTGATGAAAATCCAAAATTGATCAAACTTTCAAAATCATTACCTTCAACTGAAAAAGTGAAATAAATTGAGTTGTTGAAAGAATTTAGGGATCTTTTTGCTTGGAGTTACAAGTACCTTAAGCCTATGATACCAACATCATCCAACACACTATTCCTATAAAATAAAATCAAAAGCCTTTCAAACAAAAGCTGAGAAGGATCAATCATGTCTTATTACCTGCGATAGAAAATAAAATTCAAAAGATGTATGATTTTAAAATAATTGCACCAATCAGATTTTCTGATTAGGTCTCAAACTTAGGGCCCACTAGAAAACCTGAATAGGTCTTAAACTTATTTCCCACTAGGAAGAAAACTGGTGAGATTAGACTCTGTGTGGATCTCAGAAACCTCAATAAAGTGTCACTTAAATATAATTACCCTCTCCCCAAAATGGATCACATTTTACAGAGAGTAGTTGGATCAACCAGAATCTCATTGTTGGATGGGTATTTTGGTTATAATCAAATCTTAGTTCATCCTAATGACCAACCCAAAATTGCCTTTACTACTCCTTGGGGCACTTTTATGTATGTCAAAATGCCTTTTGGGCTAATGAATGCAGGAGCTACTTTCCAGAGGGCTATGGATATAGCCTTTGCTAAAGAAATTCATGATTTCCTTGTGATTTACCTAGATGACATTACTGTTTTTTCAAAGTATGATAATCAACATTTAGATCATCTAAGGCAAGTCTTTATTAAATGTAGGAAGTTTGGAATCTCCTTGAACCCCAAAAAGTCCTTGTTTGGGTTAGAGGAAGGAAATTTGTTAGGTCACATAATCTCGAAAGATGGTATAAGGATAGACCCTGCAAGAATAGAAGCCACTTTACAAATAAGACACCCCAGAAACATAAGAGAATTACAAGCTTTCTTAGGAAAAATCAATTCTCTTAGAAGATTTATATCTAACCTAGTAGAATTAATTAGATCACTAAACAATATGCTGAAAAAAGACTCCACCATAAAATGGATTGTTGAGGCTAAGAAATCCTTTCAAGACATAAAACTGGCCTTAACTAAAACACTAGTACCAATAAGTCCTAAATTTGATAGAGATTTCATTTTATTTTCCTTTGCTTCAAAGCACACAATAGCAATAGTCCTATTACAGAAAGATTACCAGGGCTATGAACAACCCATTCCTTTCATTAGCAAAGCCCTGAAAGATGCCCCTTTAAAATACAATATAATGGAAAAACAAGCTTTGGGTTTGTTCAAAGCTATTAAATATTTTAGGGTATACATCTTATATTCTCACATAGTAGCCTACATTCCTAATTCAGTAGTAAAAGACATCCTAAATCAAGATGGTCCTGATGGAAAGACAGAAAAGTGGATTGCTACTATATTAGAGTATGATATAGAAATTAAACCAATGAAGTTAATCAAGGGCCAAGATTTAGCCAAGCTCATGGGTGAATCGAACTATCAGGCTCTAGATATAAACTTTATTGCAGCAATAGATAATGAAGAGGAGATGGTGACTCCACTAATCAGCCAGGCCTTTCTTGAATCACCATGGTATGCTAATATTTGTTATCTTTTACTAAATTTACAAGCTCCTCCTAAATTATCTAGGACTAAAAGTAGGTTTTTAAAGATGAAATCCTTAAAGTTTTGTATATTAGAAAATGTTTTGTTTTGGAGAGACCATGAAGGTATTCTTCTCAATTGCTTATTAAAAGAAGAAGCTGACAAAGTTTTACAAGAGTTTCATGCAGGTAACTATGGAGGACACCTTTACTGGAAGTCTACTGCTAATAAAATCCTTAGAGCTGGTTTCTACTGGCCTACCTAGTTTACTGATGTCAAAAAATATGTGACCTCCTATCACAAATGTCAAAAATTTTAGGGAAAGAAAAATCTCTTACCATTACCCTCAAGCCAATCTCTGCTGAAATACCTTTTCAACAATGGGGTCTTGACTTCATTGGTGAAATTCACCCACCCTCTTGTGCCCAACACAAATGGATCCTTACTGCCACTAACTACTTTACAAAATGGATAGAGCCCATACCTTCAAGGCATGCCACAAATACTGCCATCATAACCTTCCTTGAAACTAGCATTCTATCTAGATTTGGATGTCCAACTAAGATCATTACTAATAATGTAATAGCCTTTAAATCCAAAATAATGATAGATTTCTGCAATAAATACCATATCACCCTTGGCCATTCCACAACATATTACCCTCAAGGTAATGGATTGGCTGAATCCTGAAACAAAAGCCTAGTAAACATCATCAAGAAGTTACTAGAGGACAATAAGAAAACTTGGAATAAAAAGCTAGTCAATGTCTTATGGGAAGATAGATTGAGTACTAAGAAATCAATTGGTACTTCTCGCTATCAACTAGTTTATGGAATGGAAGTTGAATTTCCATCCTCTTTGGGAGTACCAATAATGAAGATACTTCAAGAAATACAAGTTGAACCAAATATTATCCAAAGAAGAATCAACCAAACTATTCATATACAACAAACAAGAGAAGAGGTCTATGTCAAGTCTCAAGTTGTACAAGAAAAGATAAAGAAGATTTCTGATAACAGAACCAAGGCTGAAGATTTCTACATTGGTGACAAAGTGCTAAAGTGGGACTCAAGAAGGGAAGATAAAGGAAAAAATGGGAAATTTGATTTCCTATGGAAAGGTCCCTATGTCATTTATGCTTACAGAGGAATTAATGCTTTCTTCTTAAGAGAAATTGATGGTACAGATGCAGAAGGTGGGCCAATGAATGGTCGAATGCTAAAACATTACTTTGAACCTAATTAATAATTTTCATTTGTATATATTCTATTTTCAAAAGTCTAGTTTGGATTGGATAATGATATTTGAGGTTGAAGCCCAAAGAGAAGGCCCTAAGCTTCAAAAGATTCACTACCACGAGTACCAATAATGCATATTCATAGAAGGAAACTTTGCAAGGCAAAATCAACAACAATTCAAAGGCTACTGATCTCCAAAGTTCTTGAAATTTCACAAGGAAACGTCATCCCTAAGTGGAGCCATTATTAGGTTCCTATACCAATAGAAGTCATAATTTTGAATGCCTAAGGCTAAGCCTTGTAATATTGTACATACCTTTGCTTTCTGCAAATATTTTCCATATTATAAAAAAGTAAAAAATGTAAAGAGGGTATGTCTTGAAAGATAAATCAAAAGACAAAAAGAATAAGAGAATGTCACAAAAAATGAAAATATATGAACCCCAAAAACAAAAAGACCATGAAAGTGCGCAATTCTAAATGCCACTACTATTTACTTTCATGCTTGATAATGATTTTGTGCAACTTGTTACTCATGCCACAATCCATGGTAATCAAACTATTTAATCTTGGTTATTCCATGCTTTGAATTGTATATTTATAGATTATAGAATAAAATCTAACCAAATAGTTTAATCTTGGCAGATCATAGTTAAGTATAGAGAATAAAAGGAGCTCATAAGCTCAATCTGAGCCCTTGGATGATATAAGGTTAGAATTAGATAGATTAATTTTAAAAAGAAAAATAGATGAATAAGGGTTTGCTAGCCTAAATACACCCAAATAAATGAAGAAAATATGTTAGAGGTAAGAAAGGGTAAGTAGAAGAAAGGTTGTTGAACTACAAAGTTAATTGGATCCAAGCACATGCACCATGCTCAAATACTTCCTTCAACATGTATGGTCAACTATTGATGCGGGAGCATTCAACCCAAGAGAAAATCATTGTATTTAGTAGACATAGGGGGTCAATTGTTTTAAGGAATTTAGATTCCTAAGTGATGAATTAATGTAACATTTAGGCTTTTGAGTGAGTAGGATAAGCATTAATTAGATAATGTGAGGTTGTTTGTAAATGCTCTCGAATAAATGAGAACGTGAGTGGTTAATAAAGATAAAAGAGTTAAAATCAAAATATAACTCTTAAAGCAGTTCATGATTCGAGGAACTAGAGAGAGTTCTTAGGAATTAAATGAAGTTAGAAGTGGACATAGAGGATTTAGGAGTCAGTTCAGTAGATTAAGGAATTGAACCAGAATTAGTTCAATAGAACTCTCTAGTATAAATGTAAGCCTACAGGCAGAGTGGGAGGAGGCCACTGATATTGAAGATTAGGCCTGAGAGACAGAGATCTCATCCTGTAATCATTGTTTATATTTATTAATATAATCAACTCAATTATGAGTTCGAATGTGTGTTTCGAGTGTTGAATTATATGTGAATTCATAGGTTCAGTAACAAGGGTTGTAGGTAGATTTATGTAGAACACGCAGAGGTGAAGAATGATTTAGAAGAATAATAACGATTCTTTGAATCCAATTAGAGGATCATAGTGAATCTCTGGAGAGGTAGCGAAGTGAGAATTCACAGAGTAAAGCTCAAAGAGAGTTGAGCAGTGGAAGGGTGGAAAGGATGAAACCTTGAAGAAAAACCCAAAACCATAGAAAAACACTAAAGGATAAATTAAATTCAAAGGAAAGGGATGAGTGGAGAGGTGAAGAGGTGATGCGCAAGAACCATTGGATCTTATAGATCAATGGTCATTTCATAGTGAAAGAGTGTAGGAGATAACACAAGGAAGAGGTGGTTTCACAAACCTTAAGCGGTATTTCATGTGACGACGAAGTGGTAAGTGGTATCGAGGGGTGAGCACCCGATTCCACTTATTGAGCGACACACAGCAGTTGAGGAGAGAGAGAAAACCACTTTTTAGGTGGTTATTCTCTGTGTTTGTTGACTATCCGAAGTCATTGTTGACCGTTGGATCTACTAAGTGTAGATCCAATGGTGGAGGACCGTTAGGTGACTTTTGGAACGGGGAAGGATATCGACCATTGGATTGAACCGAAATCAACGGTCAAGATTTAATTAGAAACCATTGGGATGAGACTGGAATGGCCCTTTAAATATGGTGATAATGATAGTGATTTAGTCGCAACTGTCGGATCAGAAGCCAGATCTACGGTCTCAAATTAATCAAAGATCGGAAGAAGGAAGGAGTAACGCTTTGGAAATGGTTGAAAGGCATGGACCCAAAAGTTTATAGAGGCAAATTCAATTCCATTTGAGTTCTGGCCTTAAGCTTTGGAGTGGAGTTCCATGTGTTTTCTATGTAATGCGGAGATCAAAGGAATTGCGATAAGGCATATGGAAAAGAAGTGGGCCTCAGAATGTTTATAAGCGCAGTTGTATAATTTTGAGATCCGGAAGGTTATGTTATCGCATATCGAGGATGTAATGTGTGTGTAGTGTGATCGCGGTGAGCCTCAATTGCAATCAGCAATAAAGGGAAACCCTCGAGAACTGTGCAAAGGCTTTAAAAAGGTGGAAAAGGTAAGTTTATACATGTTTGTGAATATTTCTATTTATAATAGAAATAAAGCGCCGATAGAGAGTTTTTTGGTTAAGTCTGCATTAACCAAAGTTGAAAGAGGGGTTGGTTATATATATGCAGCACCAATGTTATGAAGGCCTAATGTGCGGGTAAAGTTAAACTAAGGTTTTTAAGGGTAGATAGAGTCCTGATAGAAGTAAATGAAAGACTTCGCTATTGTAATGAATGATTTCATTGAGTTTAATAAGGGTGCATTAACCATTGATGGTTGAATATTTTGACTCAATGGTGAGTTAAAATACCTGGGACAAATGTATTTATGCATTTACATGCATATTGTGGGAGTAAGCGGGGGTGACCCTACGTTGACTATGGAAGAAAAGACAAAGGTTTACAAGTTCATGTGATTAACTCCCCCTATTTCACTTTTCCCCTTTACTTACAAATTTCCTATCAACAAATATGTTCTAATACTTTAAAACCTACAAGTCAAATAGGCTCAGAGCATTTCTCTGACTTTTGGTGGGACCGGACCCTCAGCTTAATGAATTATGGACACAAGTACTAGAATCCCCTTCATAAAAACATTTCCCCTTCATAAAAATCCATTTCCCCTCATCACCCCAAGAAAACCCCTTTTCCTAAGGTTTCACTAAAAGCGTTTTATCCTAAGTATAAAACTAAGTGTGCCAATATATATATTTTACCCTTTTAACTTAGGAAAACCCACTCCACCATCGCATTTCATATTAATTACTAATTTTATTATATAAATCCCATTATAAACCCTTTTCCCGTAAATAAACTAAATCCCTTCAACTCATGTTCATTACCTCTACACAACTTTTCTGACCGACTACTGTCAGATCGCAATCGCCCAAATCCAATGGCCCAAAGCCATATCGCCTAGGCCCGATAGCCTAACTTTATTGGTCGATAAGGCAGTTTTCCCTGACCCCCCGATGGCTACGTGTCAAGCTCCAATGCACATCAGATGACCCCTCCTAAAAACTGCCCATGCCACAAAAGCAGTGTGATGACTCTCAAAACTGCCTCCCCATCGTTCTGATAAACCGCATATCCTCCATAAATATCAATTTTGGGCCATTTTCAAATATTTTCACATTAAGATTTAAAACCTTGAAAACTCGTGTTTTCAAGCCTTTCGCCCATTTAACTATATAAACCCATGAAACCCTTCACCTCCACCCTGAACCTCTACAATGTGATTCCACCTTCGTTCACGTCCTAAACACTGCCACGACCCCTTTCCCAATCATCACAGTGCTAGAGAGCCATCAATCGCCTTCCATGCAGATCGGTACTTTCTTAACTATAATTGAATTTTTCAGGTTATCAGCCGAAGCCAGAGCTTGGACAAACAATTTTGATACTAGTCGCAGAACCTGTTTACTCCAAGACTTGACAAATAAACCTGTTAAAATCCAAAATTCAGAAGAAGAAGAAGACCCTTATACAAGGGACAGAAGGTGAAGACAGTCATACACAAAGCCAAGTAGAAGACAACTTCACAAAGCATTGACAGTCAAAACAGATCAACCAAACCGAAGATGCCATTAGAAGACAAATAAATAAAACATACTTAGACTTGATCAAAATCCACTTCTGATGCTGAGACACATAAAAAACATAAGAATTTACTGTTAAAACAAACAGTAAAAGATAAGTTGTAACAGTAAAAGGGAGAAACACAGAAAGGATAAAGACAGGTCATCAAAGTGAAAGAGTATCAGTGGCAGAGAGTATCAGATGAAAGACATAAGTGAATAAAACCTCCAGCACAATGATTCAAATAGCAAAGAGTATAAAGAGATAAAAACAAACCATAACAGCCAGTAACACCACAATAAAAGGGACAGCATGAAAGCAGTTCATTAGCTGCCTCTATCTTCCTACGAGAAGATATTTGTATTTCCTAGATTAAATCTCAAGTCAATTTGAGATATTTGTAATAACACCTTAGTGTAAATACTTCATAATTCAAAGTACGTAGGGTGGATTCTTAGACATTTCTATAGACCTCTTGATCGAAAGACTGTAAAGCCGTTGGAGCATTGGTTGAGCTAGCAAGCTGGATTAATGAATGAAGACTTGATATTTCAAAGGATTCATGTGTTGAGCGAAGTGTAGATAAGTATTTTATCACGTTGTTGTTATCTCTCAAAAAAATTTCATACTGTTGATCCAAATCTGAATGCCATAATTGGAATATTGTAGCAGAATTTGTTTAATTACACTCTGCTATAATGGTTAGGCAAATATATGTTTTCTAGAGATAATCTAAGTTAAGGAATTCTTAATTGCTCCTCAGTTTAGGTTGTTTCCTTTAATATATAGCAAAGGATTCTTAATTGTCCTTTGTTTCCAGTTACCCTCTGTTCCTCATTTCAATCCAAGTCTGAGAATCCTTAATTGCTCTCTCACCCTAGTTAAAACCTTTTCCATCCCTCTGGCCTAAAAGACCTACACTCTTCTCTGCTATCTTACCCTTTAAACATTCCCTTTAATGAGTTGATCTAGTCTTGTTGCCCTTCTTTTGACTCCATATGCCCAATGGTCTAGAGACATCATTCTATCCATTTGTTTAAAGAACCCCACCACCCAATCTTCAATACAAATCAAAAACCCCCTGAACCTTAAGAACTAGCCTAAAATCCCAGCAAAACAAAGTTAAATCATATAGAGAGAGCCCTCTCTAGAATTAGGTTGGCTAGAGCCTAAGCCTAAAAGTTGCTTTATGGTTACCTAGGTCATTTTCTTTCTTCTAATAACTTCTAAAGAAAATTCTGAGTGATAACAAGGTGAAACACAACTGGGAAGAATATACATAATTCCTGGGGGGAAGACAACACAGGGTGTTTGGGTAACTGCTGGACATTTCTATAGAATTCATTGAGGGATACAAAGTGTAGCAATAAGAGGCATTGGCAAGACAATAAGCACAATTTTCTAGAGCAAGGCATGATCAGGCTTCGTGAAGTTGTTGGTCACAACTGCATGTTTCTGAGAGACTCTGTGGACCAGACATCCATAGGGATTCCAAGGAAATTTTTTCATTTTTTATGCTCACTACAGGACAGGTAACCCATGGGGCTGCTGGGAAAATCTGTGTGTTTCTGAGAGACAATGCAAGACAGGTAGCCCAAGGATTTCCAGCTAGTTCTGTGCATTTGTTAGGCAGAGTGAAAGACAGGTAGCCTGAGGGGTTGTTGGGCAAATATACACATTTTGTGGAGGCAAAGCCGAGAGGGCTAGTAGGATTCATCTAGAAAACTCTACTCAATTCTTCAGAATAACACAGAGCAGGATTGCAAATGACCATCTAGGTTGCTTTGTGCATTTCAAGGGAATAGTGCAGTCCTAGGTCGGAGTGCAAAGAAGATTTCCTGTAGACCATAGGGAGGCTTGATGGTTAATCTTGTGGGACGATCCAGATTTAAATTGGAACGCAAAAAATTACAAAGATAACCATAAACATAGAGATGCATTGAAATAATACTTCATTTCATTAATCTAAAATACTAAAATATGCTTACAAACAGAAATGGAAATAAACCAGCTAGTGTGATCGTAGCTTATCTCTAAGAAGAGATGTGGTGGCTACATGCCTCTGACCTATGTTACAATGAGGCTCGAAGGCCTATATATTGTTGAGAAACAATGGAAAACCCTTAATACTCCAAAACCTAACCCTAGAAGATGAAATGCCAAATTGTGGGCCCCGTTTTGGGTAAGTTTGCACATCAACTTCCCAAGGTCATAAATTTGGCACCCGATCTTCGTTTGACGCATACAATAGCTTGTTAGAAAGATATATCTGAGAACTATAACATTGGTAGGAGAAACATCATTCCATGGACCTATGTTTCTCCCATGTTTCCAAAAAAACGTTGTTTAGGGCCTCAAAACAGCTCTAGAAGTTCAGGACCCGAAAAACTGCTAAAAATTGTAAATTGTGCTACAATTACGGAAACTGAATAATTGAAAGGGACAGTTTTGGGGGTCCAAGTGGGATAGGTGGGTGGCCACCATCATCCACCTGGATCATGGGAAGTGCAGATTGGATTGGGCTTGGAGGAAACTTCTGCGTTGTTCTAGGAGACAGATAACCTAATCACTTCCAGGATTGAGCAGTGCATATGCCTGGGCTCAACCTCAAGCACTGTGACTTTCTGGGCAATAAAGCGGGGTCACTAAGATCAGGGTCCAGTTGAAGGGTTTTTTCTGGTTGATAGATTTTCAGTAAAAATGGCTTAGTGTGAGAGCAATTGAACTTGTGTCGACATGACATTGTGATCATACACTTAACATATTTTGACAACAAGATAAAATATGTGATAAGTTTGATTGTCTTAAAGCTAAGAGTGACAAGAAACTTTAGATAGACCTTCAAATGATCATGAAGACATTTGTGTGATTGTGCTTGCAACTTTGTGTGTGAGTGTGACCCATGTTCACAGAGTGAAGAAAGCTCACACACACAAATACAAACCTTCAAAATCTGCAGAACAAGATCATAAGCATGACAAAGCAATATGTATGCCAGAAGATGATCACTAGTGCAACAAGCAAAAGGGAGCAAGACCATACTTACCCTCCAGATGGTTACACATTCGACAGAGTTTGCATGCGATCTCGATATTTTATCATAATGTGGTTCCTTGGTCTTTCTCCTCAACTCCTTGAGAGTCATCTAGCATGTTATCTTTCCTTGTGGTCACTGAGAGATAGATCTATGTAGTTTCAATGGGAAGTGACTATTGTCAGGATGAGGCCTTGGGAGGCACATCTAGGATATTTCTGAATGCAAGATAGACTAGATAGCTAGGACAATACTGCATAGTTTTTGGATGCAAGACAATGTTGTGGGATGGGGTCCTGGGAGGATAGTTCTCCTCAATTTTCCTGAGCAAAGTTGTCAGATTGCTTTGTGCATTTATGGAGTACAGTGTTGCCTGTCTGCCTGCTCTGTGCATTCCTGGAGAGAAGTGTTGGTTGGGTAGTTGAGGGAAAACAATATGAAGATTCTGGAGACATATGGTTTTGAATGAGGGAAGGACACTAGAGGATACCATTGCATAGTTTTGGATGCCAAGGGAGGCTGGGGTTCCTATGTTTTGTGCAATTCCAATAAGAAAGGAAAAAATCTTGAGGGTTGCAGAAGTAAAGCACATTGTTCTAGAAAGATGGATGAGGCTAGGCTGCTCAAGAAACTGGCTAAGTGTGAGATCAGCAAGACTAATGTAAACAGTGATAGAAATTGACTATGATCACGCAATGGAACACATAGTGATACAACATAGACCATCCAGAACATATAAAATATATTTTGCTTGATGCAATGACCTTGTGATAAGAGTGTGTGAAGTGAGTGTGAAACATGTCTATGTAATGAGAACAACTCATATGCACAAATATTCCCCCTTGTAGCAGAACAAACTTCTCTTTACATGACAAATGATAATCCCCATGCCCAAATATGACACATGTTGCATAAATATGGTAATGTGAAAACTCTTAAGATCAAGGAGGGGTCTTGAGATCATCAGATTACCAATAAGTGACCAAGGAATGATCGATTATAGGATCCATAGTAGGCTTTGAAATTTGGATGTAGGCCCAAATTTTAAAGGATGTTGCAGCCACTACAACAATTGGTGACACACTAGTTGAATACCAGATTCTCTATTTAGTTTGATTTCAATGCAGGGCCTTTATCTGTCAGGGAGTATTAACTCGTTGTGCAGATTTCTCTGGCTTCCCCACTTACCACATGGATATATGTGGTTCACCCTGTACCAACTCAATCAAACACAACAAAGGATTCAACCAGATCACAGTGTTTCAAAATCGGGAATGGTAGTTTGGATCATGAGCTTAAGATTTTTAGAGTATAATTTTTCATCTCTAGTGTTGCTCCACTGCCAATAGGCCTAGACAGTACCCTAGCGGAGTCATGCAAGAACACAAGCATTTCTCCCCTGCCAGTGAGCCTAGTCAGTACCTCGATGGAGTTTCTTGGTTCACCTCTTTGCACGGGAAGGATTTATCTTCTTTTTCCTTTGTTATTTTTTGAAAGAGGACTATGGATAGGCACTTATTTATTTTTGGGGTAGAAGAGGGATCCCGACTTATTGAGAGAAAAAGAGGTTGTTCCTTTGGAGAAGTATGTAAGACCTCTGATTGAGGTTTGCTCATTTAGATTTTCCCCTTCTCCTTTTCTACTAGTTGGATAAGCTTGAACACACATAGAAGAAAACTGAGTATAGGTGTGAGGTTTTCCAAACTGGAGATAGGTTCTTGGTTTGACAGAAACTTTCTTTATAAACAGATCACATTTTCCATCAAGACTTCATCGGCTAAAACATACAATCAAGCACAAAGAAGACTAACATAGGAATGGCCAAGCACTATAGTGTCACAAGACTCTTGGACCTTCAACCACATATCATTTAGAAACCAAAACACAGTGCAGGCACTGTTGGAATTATGACACAAGTGTTGTCCTTGATGGCAATTCATACAGGTGACAGATCATAGTGCAACAGGCCAGTAGCAAAGATTGATGATCAGCCTCTCAAAATGGAAGAAAATAAGGGGATCGCAGGTACACCGTTCAAAAGGTGCGGACCCGCAGGTACGCTATTCAGAAAGTGCGGTCATGTCTGCAGGTTATCCGAACAGAAGGTGCGGAACCCAGTACACGCACTTCCATGCAGAGGAAAGTGCACGCATGTGGGAAATCCTATGGTGATCCATGGTATCTAGTCCAACATGTTTAATCCTATGGTTTTGGTTTGTGGTTTTGCATCTAAAGATATTGATCCAAGATATTGGGTCCCTAGTATTGAATACCTATGGTTTTGGATCATGGTTTGAATATGGGCTTGCCTATAAAAAGGGGAAGGAGATCATTTGGAAGATAGACTTATGGGTTGAATATCTTAAGGTGATATAAATCTGGAATACTTGTGATCGGTTGGTGTGTGATAGCTAGATCTAAATCAAGGATAATTCTGTAAACTGTTGATAAGTCGCAATCTCATTGGCGCATGATCAGATCTGTTGATCGGACAGTCTGTGGCACATTGGAGGATTGTTAATTTGGCTATATTTGGAGGTCCACAGGCGATCCACAACTCAAGTGTGGAGGTACGCAATGCAGTAGAAGGCGCAGGTGTGGAGGTACACAGCACAGTAGAAGGCATAGGTGTGGATACCCGCATAGCATTAGAAGGTGCAAGTGCGGATACCCGCAGAGCAGCAGAAGGCGCAGGTGCGGATACCCGCAGAGCAGAAGTGTGTGCAGGTGCAGATCTAGCCACAGGACCGCAAGTGAGACACAGTGCAGGTGCGGATACCCGCATATCAAAAAGCAGCATAGGCACGGATGTTCGCAGATGTCTAGTGGTGAAGTTGCAAACCCTGCTTGAAATTTGCTTTAACTGCCTTTGACTATTCTGCAGGGTTCTGGGTGCATAATTGATGTCTGGTTACTGGTATTGAGTTCTGATAATAGCATGATTATGGTTGAATGGATCAAGTTCTTAATGACTTATCTTTATGTGATCTGATGTACTAGATCTGGTTGATAACTCACATATTATCCTTGTATATGTATTAGTGTTTGGGTGATTCAGAAGATTGATTTATTATGTGTTTCAATGATGTTAATGGGTCCAGTATGAAAATTGGATGAAACGTGGCCTTTCAGATTATGTGTTGTTCTTCAGGTGTATCTAAGTAATGAAACGTGGTACCCGAAGGAGAGAAGATTGTAGGCCAGCGCTTACGTACTAGTATATTAGCTAGTATAAGAGAAAAGGGGGTGGTATGTCCCTTCCAGTAGCAGTTAAAATCTTTGGAGCATTGTAGCAGGTAGTAGCCTGCGTACTAGTAAATGGATCGGCTAGTACAAGAATTATGGGGGTTGTAGCTCCCGCACTGGTATAAGACTGCACCAGTACAAATATTGTAAAAGGATTTTCTTATTTAAGAAGAAGATTGAGATGACTTGCAGCAGGTGGTTTTCTCCCGCATTTGGTTTCCACCTTATATCATGGTGTTCATGTGTGTGCCTTATGTGTGATGATCTATTCTATGTTACTGCATCTGTTAACTGATAATATGGGTTGATAATGTTCTACTGCACTCATTGAAGATCAATTAACTTAATCATAAGAAGTTGTGGAAGTAGCATATATGAATCAGAGTTTGGAAATGAAAAGTTTTATTAATGTGATAATACTAATTCACCCCCCCTCCTCAGTATTATTTCCAACAATTGGTATCAGAACAGGTCCTTTGATAGAAGCTTGATCGCTTGAAGGAGATCCGTGGAACAATGGGAAAGAAGCTTAAGAAGAAAGTTCATAAGAAGAAGAAGACATCTTAAACGAACTATGGCAGTGGGAGAATCGATTGGGGATTAGGTATAAGAAGCGCTTCAGATTCAGAATCAGATTCAGAATGAAGATGAACTATCAGGTATGAATTTGCTATCCTCTGATGTTCCAGCTATCTATCCATTTGGAAAAGATGAAAGTGATAGCAAAACTACTGAATTTGCTCTTATGGGTGAACAAGAAAGATACCAAATAGAGGCAGAATTTAAAATGCTTTCAGACAAAATCAGAGATCAACAAGATCTATTGAACAAAAGGGAATGTGACTTCAAAGAAGAAGCTACCAAACTGAAAGCCCAACTAGAAGAAGGAAACAAGGTAAGGAAGTTATTCAAGGACAAATATCAAAAGTTGCAGGATGAAGTAACATCATTAAGAGATGAAGTCAATGAAAGAAGCACAACCATCAAGAAACTCAGAGATATATCTAGTTACTATGAAAGCCTTGAAGCCACGATCCGCTCACTAAAAGAAGATCTCGAAGAATCAAAGAAGCAGAATAAATATCTACTCCAAGATATTGAAAAACAAGAAAACGAAATCATCAGTTTAAAATCTCAGCTGGAATGTGCCTTCAGAATTCGACAAATGCAGCAGGATTTGAATGAAGAACAAGAAAAGAAGATACTCAAACTAAGGCAACAAATAGAAGAAGGAAGAAAGTCTGAAGAAATCTGGAAGAAGCAATGTCTGGAAAAGGAGGAACAACGTCAGGTTGAGGTAAATATCTTGAAAGGTAAATTAGAAGATAAGGATAAGCTCTTACGATTTCAAGATAGTACTAAAATTTTGGATGATATTCTTAGTAGTCAAAGTCTCCTGCTATCAAAACCGGTCTTGGTTTTCATGAATCTATTGAAGGTGAATTTAGTTCACAAAGTAAGACAAGGGACTCTACTGCAAAATCTGAAATGCTCAAGAAGGAGATGAAAGGTTAATCTCATCATCAACCAAGGAAATAAATTCTTCAAGGAAAATCTTTTACTCCTCCTATGAATAATGTTGAATGTTATGTATGTCATAATCTTGGACATGTTGCAGCTAGATGTAGAAGAACAAGGGTTCAAGACCATCATGTAGAAAGATCATCACATTCAAGGTACTTTAGTGGATATTTCTTTTCTTGCAATATGTTTGGTCACAGAGCTGTTGATTGCTATAGCAGAAATATGAGACATGTAAGATGTTACACATGTAATAAGCTTGGACATATAGCTAAGGAATGCAGGAACAAAGTATGGGCATGATACCAAAAGGAGAAAACATCATCATCACACTTGAAGATGTGGAAGAAGAAATAAGTACAGTCAGAAAGAGGTGGCACAGCATAGAATACAGACATAACAGAATCAGAGGGAGCTGGAAGTGTAAAACTTCAGTGTCCTAAATCTCATACACAAGTTTCTTAAAGAGAAGTCACGTATATACGCGATTTTGTTATGGCATAGTCACGTATATGATTATTTGAGGAAAGACAATAGGGACAGGTTTAGGAAAAGGATCAATTATGATTTGGTTTATTTGCGCTATTTGATAATGGTTACAATTTGCTGATGATGTATGGAAATGACTTGATGGTTAGAAGTGTTTTGTTTCTAACTTGATAATGATGATGACTTGATACTTCTTGCTGATATGCATGATCAGATCTGACAGTAAACAAGATGGCACAGGTTTAGGGGGAGCATATGCTTTTAATGCATTGTTGGCATTATGGTTAATAGTCCTTGGTGATGATGCTTATATGGATAAATGATTCATCTTGCTATGATATGGTTATCAGTTTTTCAGATGATTCTTGGGGATACATAGTTGATATTTAGATCAGATTTGTGGTTGATTCTCTAATGGTGCTTACATTGTGATCTTCATAAGGATAAGGAGAAGTACATAGCTTGAATTCACTTGATGATGAGTCACTCATATGTTGTTGTCGCCATATGCATAAAGATCATATATTACAGTTATGATGTCGGATTCCTATTGTTCTTAGCACACATATGGATGAGGATTGTTGGCTGGATACATGGATGATTATTCAAAGTTGCATTCTTACCTATATGATGATAGGTTGTTTCATACATATGTTGATTGATACAGATATTCCCAATTGATGATACTTGGTCCATGCAGATTTGGATGGTTATGGTGTTTCTCACATATGATAGAATGATTCTGTATATACAGAATTATATTCAAAAGGATGAGTTGATACAGACATACCTTGATGATTCATGCACTAATACAAGTTGCTAGTGACAGATGCTATGGAGCAGATCATACAGTGTCGTTGTTGATGTTTATCACGATCTTGTTTAGGTGTTTGGTCTCTGTTATAAATGTCATGTATATCATTCAATGTAAAGCTCATATCAAGACTCATGATGTAAAAGTGTGTCTCTATCTGTTGTAGTCATTTGATGAGATCTCTTCAGGTCATGCAACGGCCTATGTTGGTTTCCCCACTATGCTTGGGATGAATGATGTTATTCTCTTATGTTATCATATGTAAACTTTTGGTATATCACCATTGTGATGGGAGATAGATGTATGTATGAGTCTTTGGTGATAGGAAAGTCATAGAGACATGTTCTTCTTGTAGAACATCTTTTTGCAAACCTTGCTTAACAATCAGGGGGAGCATGATCAAGCATATTTCAGCAGAACAGAGATTTCAGCATGTTCTCAGAAAGAGCATGGACAGATTGGTGCACCATGGCATATACAAAGAGGGAGCTCATTCAGAGATTTCAGTAGGTACTCAGGGGGAGTATGGACAGTAGAATGTATATCAAGAAAAGAGCATATCTTGGTCCACCCTTTGCCCTTGATGTCAAAGGGGGAGAGTGATTTGGTGTTGTTTCCATCAAGTCCAAAGGGGGAGATTGTTGGCATTATGAGACAAGTGTTGTCCTTGATGGCAATTCATATAGGTGACAGATCATAGTGCAATAGGCCAGTAGCAAAGATTGATGATCAACCTCTCAGAATGGAAGAAAATAAGGGGATCACAGGTACACCGTTCAAAAGGTGTGGACCCACAGGTACATTGTTCAAAAATTGTGGTCATGTCCGCAGGTTATCCAAACAGAAGGTGCGGACCCCAGTGCACGCACTTCCATGCAGAGGAAAGCGCACGCACATGAGAAATCCTATGGTGATCCATGGTATCTAGTCCAACATGTTTAATCCTATGGTTTTGGTCCGTGGTTTTGCATCTAAAGATATTGATCCAAGGTATTGGGTCCCTAGTATTGAATACCTATGGTTTTGGATTGTGGTTTGAATATGGGCTTACCTATAAAAAGGGGAAGGAGATAATTTGGAAGACAGACTTATGGGTTTAATATCTTAAGGTGATCTAGATCTGGAATACTTGTGATCGGTTGGTGTGTGATAGTTAGATCTAAATCAAGGAGAATTCTGTAAACTATTGATAAGTCGCAATCTCATTGGCTCATGATCAGATCTGTTGATCGGACACTCTGTGGCACATTGGAGGATTGTTAATTTGGTTCTATTTGGAGGTCCGCAAGCAATCCACAGCTCAGGTGCGGAGGTACATAGTGCAGTAGAAGGTGCAGTTGCAGAGCTACGCAGCGCAGTAGAAGGTGTAGGTGTGGATACCCGCATAGTAACAGAAGGCGCAGGTGTGGAGGTACGCAGAGCAACAGAAGGCACAGGTGCGGATACCCGCAGAGCAGCAGAAGACACAGGTGCGGATACCCACAGAGCAGAAGTGTGTGCAGGTGCGGATCTAGCCGCAGGACCGCAAGTGAGACACTGTGCAGGTGCGGATACCCGCATATCAGAAAGCAACACAGGCGCGAATGTTCACAGATGTCTAGTGGTGAAGTTGTGGACCCTGCTTGAAATTTTCTTTAACTGCCTTTGACTATTCTGCAGGGTTCTGGGTACATAATTGATGTCTGTTTACTGGTATTGAGTTCTAATAACAACATGATTATGGTTGAATGGATCAAGTTCTTAATGACTTATATTTATGTGATATGATGTACTAGATCTGGTTGATAACTCACATATTATCCTTCTATATGTATTGGTGTTTGGGTGATTCAGAAGATTGATTGATTATGTGCTTCAATGATGTTAATGGGTCCAGTATGAAAATTGGATGAAATGTGGCCTTTCAAATTATGTGTTGTGCTTCAGGTGTATCTAAGTAATGAAACATGGTACCCGAAGGAGAGAAGATTGTAGGCCAGCGCCTACGTACTAGTATCTTAGCTAGTACAAGAGCAAAGGGGGTGGTAGCTCCCTTCCAATAGCAGTTAAAATCTTTGGAGCATTGTAGCAAGTAGCAGCGTGCGTACAAGTAAATGGATCGGCTAGTACAAGAATTATGGGGGTTGTAGCTCTCCGTTGGTAGAAGCCTACGTACTGGTATAAGACTGCACCAGTATAGAAATATTGTAAAAGGATTTTCTTATTAAGAAGAAGATTGAGATGACTTGCAGCAGGTGGTTTTCTCCCACATTAGGTTTCCACCTTATATCATGGTGTTCATGTGTGTGGCTTATGTGTGATGATCTGTTCTATTTTACTGCACCTGTTTACTGTTAATATGGTTGATAATGTTCTAATGCACTCATTAAGGATCTACTAACTGAATCATAAGAAGTTGTGGAAGTAGCATATATGAATCTGAATATGGAAATGAAAAAGTTTTATTGATGTGATAATACTAATTCACCCCCCCTTCCTCTTAGTATTATTTCCAACAGGCACAACACTTATTCACGTAGTTCAAACAAACTAAAAACTCAACATGAAAGGAAAAACAACACAAGAGGAAAGGAGTGCACAACAATAAAAAAAAAAACTAGAAGACAAGAAAGAAAAATAGTCGAAGCAAATAGGATGTGAAACTGGAATAAGAAAACCATGACAAACTATGAGTGCAAAACGAGTGCAAGGAAAGGAAAGCTAAGATGAAACTAATCGTACTCCTATCCTAAGATCTAAATGGTTGGGGCTATGTGAAATGAAATTTCCGATCAAGCCACCGTAATCGCTCTCGACCTACATCCACAAAGATACAAACAATTAAAATAGATAAAAAGTAGCATGCAACAAAAAATACAAAAACTTGAACAAGATGCACGCAGAAAGGAAGTTCTTGCCTGTGGGAATAAAGATGTATCACAACCACTCAATACACGTGCTTACCTTTCTTATGGATAACCTTCGTAAAAAAACCTTGAAAACGTCTTGTGGGTGCATCCTCATCTGCACCGAGCTTCTCAACAAGTGCGAGAAAAGAATGAAGCTTGTTAACTGCAACCGAGCTTCCCAAGCAAGATTGTTCTAGTCATTCAACAATTGGATCATAAGTTTCATAACAATTGTTTGGAAAACCGTGTGATCTATGAGAGGGTGAATTTTTTATTTGACATACAGGATCACGTAAAAAATAAATCTAATCATTCTCAACAGTCATGCCAAGATAGTGAGGACCTATCATAACCATCAGCACAACCTAAATTGCCTCACCTGCTTGACAGAAGTCTGAAGGGAAAGATGGTGAATAATGAAGATCAGAGAGCGTGAAGTGACTTTCATTGGATATGTTGTTGAGAGAATGATAAGCTGAATGATAGTGACCCCAGACAGTGAAATGATCAGATGAGCTGGTTGGGATGGAAGATTCCTAGTTTGCAATTTGAACAATCTTGCAAATGATCTTCACAATCGAACCAAGTTTGTTGTGAGCTAAATATGATGGACGATTTGGAGTGCAAGGTTCGCAAGAAGAACAAATAGCTAATCATGAGAGGCACCAACCGATAAGTATTATTGTGGGTAAAGACAATATTTGAGATGATAAACTTCCTAATTCCATGATTTCATGAGAAACAGACACTCCCAACCTGAGTTTGATGTAAGAGACGTTCATGAAGACTGATGCATTGTGACAAGTTCGCAGATTTAGCCATTAGTGAAATTTTGAAAATTTGGAAGATCACACCCGGAATACCAAACATTTGTTACATGGGGATCCACTGCATATGAAACAATGCAAATAGATGGATTGTGCATGAGAAACCAAATATGAATGGGCTCCCAGGGCTTACCAGAGTCGTGAGGTATTGACGTAAACATCAACGGACGTTGAAGTGCCTCGACTCCCTTGTGCATCCTGGAACTTTCCATAATTATATAATCTCATTTTGAAGCGTGAACCAGACCATGCATGCATTGAGGGTGGTTGTTGTTGCTAATTTCAAAATTATTCTCAGGATGGTAGCCATCCATGTCATAGGTTGCACCTGATTTTTCAGCTTCAACAAGTTGACTTGAAGAGTTGTCTTCATGCAAGAGAAGTGATGATGAGGGGTGGGAAGTCATGTGTGATTAGACTGTTTTCATCATGGACAGCCTCACTCCATTGTGTCAATTGAGGATATAACTCATCAGATGAAGAGGCAAGAGAACATGGAGTATCTCCAAAGCATGTGGATGCGTTGTGAATGGTAAGACACACGGGCGAGTGAGGTGAAGAGGAAATTACGATATCAATGTCTTCTTTCCCCAGAGAACATTCCAGATCTGATTTAGAGTCTTCATGAGGTAACATAAGATCACATGATGTCCTTGGGTGTTCATCACAACATATGGAAACATGGGAGTGGTGACTGCCCAAAATTGGGGGTTATTCGAAAGAATTAATTGTACAAGATGTTCCACCGAGATTAGTAGATTAAGAATCATTTAGGAATGGAATATCATTGTCTTCATGTGCACAATTTTGAATCACAAAGGGAATATTGATAGTGTCCTCACCTTTCTTCTCCTCTTCCTGTGTGATGTGACTTCCTTCCGCCTGATTGCAATTTGAGCCAACAGCCTGAGAATCAAGAGAATTTGAACAACTAGTTGGTGAAGTAGATTTACCAAGGGATTCATGGTACAAGGACTCATGGATTATAGATGATAGAGGATGGAAAAGCTGCAGATCATATTCAAGACTTGAGTTTTGAACGGTGACATCCTCCTGTGGAATGGAGGAAAGATTCTTTGTTATAGGCTTCCCGAGCCATTCTGGAATTTCCTCCATTGAAGGGGGACATGAATGAGAAGATGGGTTGGGGGCATGTTGCACAGATTCCTCAACTTTGTAATCACCACAAGGGGCACCCACATCAGGACCAGAAAAGAAGGGGAAGGAATAAACAGGGTGTCGGGCTCTTCCTCTACAATCTGAGGTGCATCATGATCCACAAGAGTTGGGGAGGAAGGGAAATCAGGGGGTTCGTCGTATTGAGAAACATGAACCAAGCGTTTAAAATCTTCTCTTAAGAAATCAAAGTTCAAAAGTTGTTCAGGAATTTCATAACAGAGGTCAAGGAAGTGATCAGTAAAGTCCTCAACTGATTCATCAGGCTCCATTCTTAAACGAGAAATTTTTTCAAGGAAATCCCAATGGCTATACTCATCGAACATTTTAGTCATCATTTCGGCAAGTTAACCAAATGAAATGATAGAGGAAAAGGGTAATGTGTGACACCATTTATTAACACGACCTTCGAATGTGAGGGTGAGTAATACAATCTACACACCTTCGTACTCTATCTTGTGGCGTAGGCAAAAGTTTATAAATTGAAGCACATGCACATGAAAAGATGGTTCACCCTCACCAGTGAAATTTAACTGGCCAAGTTGTGGATAACTTCCATGAGGATGGTACATTCAAAATTTGTAGAAAGACATCAAGGGATTATGATGTCAAGAAGAGGCATTTTTAAATAAAAGATTCAAATCAAACTCTACAGACACATCCTATCGTTTGGTCCTCTTTCTAGCACCATTCTGTTGACTGTGCTAGACCTACCAACAAAGGGGATCTCCCCGATATGAAGTCCCAAATAGACCTCACGCCGTTTGGTGTAGGAATCACATCCAATATCATAGCCCAGTTTCCATTATCTTTGATATTTTCCTTAGCTCTTGTTTTACAACACATGAGAGTGTTACACTTATAACTTCAAGAAAACAAAGTGAGTGTGTTTGGTGAGTTCTTAATGTAACTTTGTGTTTCGGTTCTCTTATTTTCAAAAGGGGGGGTGGGTTAAAGTGAGCCTCTTGATGAGAGGGAATAGTCCCATCCCAACAAGAAACACACATGAGAAACAACAAGGGTTTTTCCAACATCCAGCAGAATAGTCCATAGCAAATGCGACACTCGTGAAAACCAAAATTCAAGGGAAAATACGTACATCGTCCACCAGACTAGTCCACATTGGGGTGACAGTCGTTAAAACCAAGAAATGAAAAACATGGTCTAGCTAATGTCTGGTGGAGTAGTCTACATGGACGGGATAGCAGTGATAAACAATACAACACATCTTCAACAATGTAAGTACCAAAATAATCGAAGTAGTTCAACTATCTTAGTACAGGTTAAGAAAACATGCATTACAAATGTTTAAAGAATAGTCTTACAAATGGATAAAAAAAAGGCGTAAAAATGTACTAGCATAAGACAAGCATCTGAATTAAGAAAAATATCCAAGGCACATATGTGAACCATACATCACTAGTCCCAATAATGGGACATTAGAGCCAATCCTCACTCCTCAAAAAACAGACTATAGACTCTCAAGGCTATGTGGGAGAAGACAAAGTGAAAATTCCTCCTCTCATACAATGAGGGGGTATATATAGCCAAGGGTGATGCTTGACCGTTGTGACTCTTGGAATTCCCTATTGACTATTCAACTTCTTATGACTTTTCAACTGACTTGACTCTTCAAGTTCACACGTGCATCCATTGGACTTTCACTTTACATTACATTTGATTACAACAAGTATGGACCATAGTACTGATGTGTTTGACATGACTCATAACACAAATTGACATGACACTGCTGACATGTACTGGCTAACTGTGGTGTCCATGTCAAGCATCTATGTTGTTGAGTGATGGATGTACTCTTGGTGTGTTGCATCTTCACCCCCGCATGGAAAAGTGTTGCGGGGTCTTTGATGGTGTTGGTGTTGCTTGATGGTCCCATATATGTATTCTTTCACTTGCTTCTTGATGTGTTGTGTACATACGTCAAGTTGCAAGCAAGTCTTCTAGAATGTGCTCCTTCTTCATCTCATTTGTCCATGCACCATGTTCCATCAATGTACCTATTCCTACAATTCACTCATGACGGGACAACATCAAATCCAAAATCTCCTAGTTTAGCATGGTGCATTGTTTTCGGTTTTGGGTCCATGTGACCGGAAGAGAGGATAAGATACTGAAACTGTGCAGAGCATAGTTTAGGTCGAGATGAGGGGTTTAGGTGTATTGTCAAGACAAACTGCACGAGGTGACTGGGAGGCAAAATTGTGCAATCAAGGTCAGTAGTGTCAATTGCTAAGTGAAACCCAACTAGCCATAATCTGTACAATTCCTCAGGGGAAGACAAGTTAGGGTATTCGGGGAACTGCTGGACAGTTCTATGAAATTTTTCAGGGGACATGGAGTGAGGCAGTAGGAGGCACTGATAAGATAGTATGTGCAATTTTCGATAGCAAGGCATGATCGAGATTTGGGAACTTGTTGGTCACAACTATGCATTTTTGAGAGACAGTGCAGGACACACATCTAGAGGACTACTGGGGAAAATCTATGCATTTTTTAGGTTCAGTGCAGGATAGGAATCCCGGGGGACTACTGGGAGAATATGTGCATTTCTGAAGAGATAGTGAAAGACAGGTAGCCTCGGAACTGTTAACTAGTTTTTTTTTTGGCATAGTGCAAGACATGCAACTCGGGAGGCTATTGGGAAAATATGTGCATTTCTTAGAGGTAGAGTCAAGTGGGCTAGTAGGAGTCATCTAGGTAGCTTTGCACAATTCTAGAGAAGAACTACAGGTGACGAGTTGGGATGCTCTATGCATTTCTGGGGAGCAATATAGTCCTAGGTTCGAGTGTAGAGCAGATTTTTGGTAGACCAAGGGGAGGCTTGATAGTTGATCTTGAGGGAAGCATAGATTGGATCGGGCTTGGAGGCAACTTTTGCATTGTTCTAGGAGATAGAAAACCTGCTCACTTCCAGGATTGTGCAGTGCAGCTGCCTGGGGGCAGCCTCAAGCACTATTCATTTTTGGGCAATAGAGCAGGGTCACTAAGATTGGGGTCCGGTTGAAGGGGTTCGTCTGGTCGGCAGATTTTAAAGAGAAATGGCTAAGTGTGAGAGAAAGAGAACTTGTGTACACGTGATATTGTGATCACACACTTAGCATATTTTGACAACAAGAAAACACATACCAACAAGGTAAAACATGTTCTCAATGAGCCTATCTTAAAGCTAAGAGCGACAAGGGCAAGACTTGAGATAGAGATTCAAACAATTGTGATGACATTCGTGTGACTATGCTTGTAACTTTGTGTGTGAGTGTGATCGATGTTCATAGAGTGAAAACAAGTCATGCACACAAAGACAAACCTTGAAAATCACCAGAAGAAGATCACAAACATGACAAAGAAATCTGTATGCCAGAAGACGACCACTGGTGCAACAAGTGAAAGGGAACAAGTCCATACTTACCCTACAGATTTTTATGCATTCGACAAAGTTTGCATGCAGTCCTAAACTTTTATCATAACATGGTTCCTTTCTCTTTCTCCTCAATTCCTTGAGAGTTATCTAGCTTTTCACCTTTCCTTGTGGTCACTAAGAGATAGATCTGCATAGTTTCAGTGGACAGTGACTGTTGTCGAGATGAGGCCCTACAAGGCACATCTGTGCATTTTCTAAATATAAGATATACTAGGAAGCTAGGACAATACTGTGTAGTTTTTGGATGCAAGACATTGTTGTAGGATGGGGTCCTAGGAGCACAGTTCTGTGTAATTTTCCTGAGCAAGGTTGTCAGACTGCTCTTTGCATTTATGGAGAGCAGTGTTGCCTGTTTCCCGCTCCGCACATTTCTAGAGAGAAGTGTTGGTTGGGAAGCTGAGGGACAAAATTGCATAGTTCCAGAGACAGTGGGTTCCGACTGAGGGAAGGGCACTAGAGGAGACCACTACACAATTTTGGATGCCAAGGGAGGCTGGAGTTCCTGCGCATTATGCAGTTCTAGTAGGCAAGGCAAAAATCTTGAGGGTTGCAGAAGTAAAGCATGTAGTTCTGGAAATCTGGATGAGGCTAGGTAGCTTGGGAAACTGGCTAAGTGTGAGATCAACAAGATTGATGTAAACAATGATATAATTTGACTATGATCACACAATGGAACACTTAGTGATACAACATAGACCATCCAGAACATATAAAATATACCTTGCTTGATGCAATGAACTTCATGACAAGAGTGTGTGAAGTGAGTGTGAAACATGTCTGTTATGCTCTTAACCTGCAAATGATACCCAAATACATAATATGCGAAGAAAAGAGACCCAAAACACAAAATATGCGAAGAAAAGATACCCAGAACACAGAATAGCAATGATTTTATTATTCAGAGAGTAATGTTCACTTGCCTCTTCGAGGGGGCAACCTCCAATAGAGCAGAGCTCGATTACAATATAAGACACGATGCTCCTCGCAGGGAGTTTCTATCCTTTAT